>CAUYRT010074568.1:0-11227 GCA_963574885.1 Lepilemur ruficaudatus | reverse complement strand
AAAATCAAAAAACCCCATTTATAAATGGGCAAAGGAGATGAACAGAAACTTCTCCAAAGAAGACAGAATAATGGCCAAAAAACATATAAAAAAATGTTCATCATCTCTAATCATCAGAGAAATGCAAATCAAAACCACAATAAGATACCACCTAACCCCAGTGAGATTGGCCTCTATCAAAAAATCCCAAAACAACAAATGCTGGTGAGGATGTGGAGAGATAGGGACACTCTTACACTGCTGGTGGGACTCCAAATTGGTGCAACTTTTGTGGAAAAGAATTTGGAGATTCCTCAAAGAGCTAAATTAGAATTACCATTCGATCCAGCAATAGCATTATTAGGCATCTATCCAAAAGATTTTCTATTTATTCTTGAGTCATTTTTGGTAGTTTGTATGTTTCAGAATTTATCCATTTCATCTCGGTTATGTAACTTGTTGGTGTACAGTTGCTAATAGTATTCTCAATTAATCATACTAATTTCTCTAAGATTGATAGTAATGTACCCACATTTATTATTTATTTTATTATTTTGGGTCTTCTCTCTTTTTTTGTTTCTCAGTCTAGCTACAGTTTTGTCAATTTTGTTGATTTTTTTAAAGAACCAACCTTTGGTTTTATATAATCTCTATATTTGTATTCTATTCTTTCTTTCTTTTAAATATGCTCTAGTCTTTATTTCCTTCTTTTTGTTTGCTTTGAATTTAGGTGAGGTTCTCCCCCCCCCCAGTTTTTTAGTTGTAGATTTAGCTTATTGATTTGAGACCTTTCTTCTTTTCAATATGACTATTTGTTGCAATAGATTTCGCTCTGAGCTTTGTCTTCAGTGCATCCCGTAAGTTTTGCTATGTTATATTTTCATGCTCATTCATTCTTAATGATTTTCTAATTTTTCTTGAAAATTCTTATTTGACCTATTGGTTGTTTAAAAATGTTTAATTTCCACATATTTGGGAATTTTCCAATTTTCTTTCTGTTTTTGATATCTAGCCTTATTCCATTGTGGTTGGAATAGATACATTGCATAATTTCAACATTTTAAAATTTATTTTGATTTGTTTTGTGACCTAACATATGATCTATTCTAGAGAATATTCCATATGCACTAGATAAGAATGCTTTTTCTGCTGTTGTTGAGTAGAAGGCTTTTTATTTCTGTTTTGCTTAATTGATAGTGTTGCTCAAGTCCACTATTTCTTTATTGACTTGTCTAGATATTATATCCATTATTGAAAGTGGGGTATTACAAAGTCATCTTTTATCATAGATTTATTTTTACCTTCAATCTGTTAATGTTAGCTTTATATATTTTGGGGTTCTGTTGTTTGACATGTATATGTTTATAATTGTATCTTTTTAATACATTTTCCTCTTTGACAATATTTAATGTCCTGCTTTGCCTCTTGTAACACTTTTTGACTTAAAGTCTAATTGTCTGGTATTAGTACAGCAACCTCAGCTCTAGTTTGGTTACTATTTGCATGCAATTCTTTTTTCTTCCTTTCATTTTCAATCTACTCATGTCTTTGGATCTAAAGTTAGTCTGTCATAGACAACACACAGTTGGATCATGCTTTGTAATCCATTCTGCCAAATTATTTCTTTCGATTTGAGTTTAGTCCATTTATATATTTAAAGTAATTACTGATAAAAATACTTCTACCATTTCGATATTTGTTTTTATATATATTATACAAATTCTGTCCCTAATTTCCTGCCTTAGTGCCTTTGCGTGTATTTAATTGTTTGTGTATTGTAGGAAATTTTGATTCCCTTTTCATTTTTTTTGTATATATTTTAAGATATTTTCCTAGTGATTACTATGGGGATTACAATTGACACTCTAAATTTGTAACAATCTCCCTTTAATTGATACATCCTTATCTTCAATAGCATATAAAAACTCTGCTCCTATACAGCTCTGTCCTGACACCCCTTTATGTTGTTGTTCTCATCATACATTACATTTTTATACATTGTTTAACCAATAACATAGATTTATTCTTTTTTGTGCATTTGCCCTTTAATCAAGTCTAGTCTTTTAAGTTAAGTCTGTTTTGCTTTTATATTAACCTAAATGGCCCCCTTTAGCATTTCTTATTATGGCAGGCCTATTGGTAATAAACTCCTTTAGCTTTTGTTTATCTGTGAATGTCTTAGCTTCTCCTTCATTTTTGAAGTATAATTTTTAGCATTCTTGGTCGACATGTTATTTTTTTCTCTTTCAGCACTTTAAATATGTCATCTCATTGCCTTCCGGACTCCATGGTTTGTGATGAGAAATTGACTGTTGTCATTATTGAGGATTCTTTGTATGTGATGAGCTTTACTTCTCTCTTGTTGTGTTCAAGATTCTCCCTTTTTCTTTGGCTTTTGACAGTTTGATTATAATGTGTTTCCTTGTGAATCTCTTTGAGTTTATCCTACTTGGAGTCTGTTGAGTTCTTGGATGTATAGATTCATGCATTTCATCAAATTTGAATTTTTTTTAGCTGTTATTTCTTCAATTTTTTTTTCTGTTTCTTATTTTCTGATTTGCTATTCTCATGATGCTTATGTTGGTTCCCTTGATAGAGTCCCACTGGTCTCTTAGAATCTGTTCACTTTTGTTCATTCTTTTATTCTTTCTGCCTCTCAGACTGGATAATTTCAATTATCTTGTCATCAAGTCTTCTGATTCTTTCTTTTGCCTTTTAAAATATGCTCTTGAATCTCTCTAGTGATTTTAAAATTTCAGTTATTATAAGCTCAATAATTTCTCTTTGGTTTCTTTTTATAATTTTTATCTCTTTATTGAAATTCTCGTTTTGTTTATATATTGCTTTCTTGGTTTCCTTTAGTTCTTTTTCCCTGGTTTCCATTAGCTCTTTGAGCATATTTAAGAAAATTGATTTAAAGTCTTTGTCTAGTAAGTTCAATGGTTCAGTGTCTGGCTTTTCTCATGTATGGTTTATTTTTTCCTTCAAAGTCTATACTTCATTTATATGTATGCTCATGCTTTTATTTTGAAACTGCACATTTGAATATTATAATGTAGTTACCTTGAACATCAGATTCTTCTTTTTTCCCAGGGTTTTCTTTTCTTGATTTTTGAAGGCTATAGTTGTCCATATTTCTATTTTTCTATTTGTTGCAACGACTGTATTCCCTGCATGTGTGTTCACTGGAGTTGCTGTTCTATTAGCTTTTGTTCAACTGGTGTTTTAAGAAATTTTCTTAAATGCAAGCAGCAGAAAATACAAACACATACAAAACAAGACAAAACACCTCTCCCAGCCTTTGAGTATTGGCTTTGTGGTGTGGCACTACTTTAAAGCTTTAGCCAAGTAATTTGCAACTCTGGCTTAAACTTTACTTTCTGCTTTCCTTGAGCCTAGATATATTAGCCAGAGGTGAAATGTTAAGGTCTTCTCAGTTATATTCTGAGCATGCATCCTGTCCTTGGCATTAAGTCACTTTCTAAATTCCTAAGTATACATGAGGACTTTTGAATGCCCTAATTTCCCAAAGAAACTCTCCTCCCGTTTTTCTCTGAGGCCTTAGGCAGGATATTGTATGTCTCAATCATAATCATTTGCTTGAGGTGGTGTGGGTTTTTCATTCACCTTACAATACTTTTGAGCAATGCCTCCTGTTTTTCCCTCCTGAGTGGGTTCTGGGTTAAGTACTCTTTAGTATGTGTCATACACTGTAGCATTTTCTAGTGTTTTATTTCCTTTTTCTTCAAAAATGCTGGTAACATACTATTAATTTTATATAACAACTTGCCTTTTCAAAATTTTTGCATTGCAGAATTGATATAAAAGACTCTTGGGACTTGGAAGTGACTCTTGACCTATTCTGCTAGCTTTTTCATCCATAGTATGAGGTTAGAAATATCCCTGTGTCTATCTTTTACAGTGTAAAAAGAAACCTCTTCCTCTTTCTACCTCAGCCATGATATCAGATATTTTTATTCCCTTCTGTGTTCATTTTGGGAAATGTTACATGGAGGATATATTAGTGGATGTGTTAGTTTCATGTGAATCCCATAACACATTACCACAAACTGAGTGGCTTAAGACAGCAGGCATTTATTCTCTCATAGCACTGGAGGCCAGAAGTCTGAAATCAAGGTGTCAGAAAGTCTGCATTTCCTCTGGAGGTTCTAGAGGAGAATAGATTCTTTGCCTGTTTCAGCTTCTGTTGGTTCCTTACAGTCCTAGGCATGTGGCTATATCATTCCAGTCTCCGTCTCCATGGTCCTAGACCCTCCTCCTTTTCTCTCTGTCTAATCTCCCTCTGCCTTACCTTTATAAGGATGCTTGTCATTGTATTTAGGGATCACCTGGATAATCCAGGATGATTGCCTCATCTTAAAATCCTTAATTGCACATGCAAAGATCTTTTCTCCAAATAAAGTAACATTCACAGGTTACAGGGATTAAATTGCAGACATCTATTTTGGGGGACACCTTTCAATCCTTAAGGAGGGGAAGTGGGATAAAGGCCTTCTCGGTGGGTGGCTGTCAGGGTGATGTATCTGCAAAATGAGTAGACTTTTTATACTATCCAGGTTTAAAATCCTATGGGCAGCTTTAGTGGATGTTATTATGGTAAGTGACAATCCTCAGCTTCTTTAGTCAGTGGCTGAAAGCTGGAGGAATAAGGTGTTAAGGGGGAAAAAATCATGTGCAAGTGATATATATTGTCTCTGTTTTAAAGGAGAAACTGATTTTTAAACTGTGATTGATTTGTTTATATCCATCTACTTATTGGTTATCAAATTTACAAAGTTCTCTCATCATTAACTTCCTGAACTTAAGGTTTCCATACCTGCTAGCTCACACTCATTCACTTTTGAGCGTCTCTTTCAGTGGAGTGAGAAGCTGAATATACAAACAGCCTGCAGTCGCTATGTAAAAATAAAGCTCTGACCCATAAATTGCAACATCCACCCTGGGAAGCCAAATCCTAACCTGTGCAGCAAGCCACCCAGGAAGTCAAACCACAGCCTCCAGCAATCAGCTCCAAACAGCTAGGACTTGATCAATAACTGCCGGTTCCCTAATTTTTGTCCCTACTTCCAACTTAGGAGCAATTAGAGAAAGTCAAATATGCTCCCCTAACTGACCACATAGGACACCCCACTTACAGTGTTAGCCTGCCTCCAGCTTCCCCATGCCAACAATCTCCAATCAGGGCATATATAAACCTTCCATTTTTTCCACTGTAATGTTTTCCCACTCTTGCTTTACTTTGAGTCTCTGCAAAATGCAAGTGATGGTGGCTCACTCCCTTGCTATAGCAAGCTCCGAATAAATAGCTTTTAATTGTTCTTATTTTGGTGGTTTTCATTTATTTTGATGGGTGACATTGGAAAGTTTGAAATGCACTCTCACTCACTGAAATGGAAGTGTAGGCCTCTGGGAGGCTGCCCTCAACCCCACCATTCTAGACTCTTACTTAGGCACTGCAATGCTATGGTAGTGTTGCAGTGAGAGGCTGCCAGACTTCTCTGGCTAGATTTTCGAAATAAGAGGCAGCAGTGCTTTTTACTTTCTGGTCCTCCTAAAACTAGCTGAGATTTTTTTAAGGAGTCTATTCTTGCATCTCCCTGAGGGTTTTGACCATAAGAGGGGCCAAGCTCTGGGACTTCTTTTTTAGGGACCCACACTACTGACTATTTTATTGTTGTTTTCTCTCCTTTCAGATTTTCCTCCCTGCTGTCTAGGAAGAGCCTTTTATCTCACCTCTGTAATGGGTTCAAATCCTGATGTTATCACTTATAAGCTGTGTAATATAGTGCAAATTACTACGTGGCAACTCATTTTCCTCATCCAAAGAATGGAGAAGATAACAAACAGTACCTACTTCATAGCGCTGTGAGGATCAAATGAGGTAAATTTACATAAAACAACTTTAGAATAGTACCTGGCACATAGTGTTTATGAAGTGTCGGTTATAATTACTTTCAAGGGAGGCAACAGTTTTAAACTGTTACTGGTGCTGTGATAGAAGTAGGTAAAGAGCACCATCTGGGTCATAAAGAAGACTGGAATTACATTCTGTTAGGGAACAAGGTGCCACGAAAGGCATCACAGGGGAGTTGTACTTAAAAGATCAGTAATTACTTGTCAAGCACATGATAGGAAGATACAGGACTGTGAGTGTGTGCAAAAAAGCAAGAAAATGCAAAGCTGAAGCATTGGGAAAACTACAAATAGTTAAGTATGGTTAATGGTGGAGAAGGGTGGATGTAATTGGGAGGTGGGAAAGAATGATGTTCAGATGCTTGCTTCAAAGAGTGAGTATGGAGTTTAGATTTTAACCTGTAGATCAACAGGTCTCAAAAATTATTGTGCTTGAGAATCATCTGGAGCTACTCATTTAAAATTTAACTGTCTTTGCCCTAGCTTTAGAGTTTTGGAGAAAGGTTCAGGAATCTGCATATTTAATAAGTACTTCAGATGATTCTGAGGAATGTGGTTTTCCTACACCACACTGTGAGAGACATCCTGTTGCAGGCTATGTAGACTTGATTAAACTTACTTTTCTAAATATCCCTCTAATGCCATTGTTCTAAACCTTAGCTGCTACATTTGTTAAAGGTGGGATCCAGAGATTATAGTTTTAAAAATTCCTTAGGTTATTCCAATGTTTCAGCTAAGGTTGAAAAGCACAAATCTAGCGGCAATGTGGATGGCCAACATTAGAATAAAAAAAAACTAGAAATAAGCAGTTAATTAAGATATCATTTTAATAGTACAGGCAAGCGTGATGAGGACATGAACAAAGGCAACACCTGGAAAGTGGAAGAAGTAGAGTGTAACTGAGATGCTAAGACTAGCTCATCTAGGATTTGATGATTGACTCCATATGGGGATGAGAGAGTGAGTAATAATAAGGATGACTTCCAGGTTTTTAAGTTGGGGTTTGAGTAAATGGACTTGCCATTCAACAAGATGGTAACTATGACAGGAGAAAGAGATTTAGAAGAAGACTACCATTTTATAGCAGAGGTGGGAACAAGGGAGAGGTGATCTGAAATTATTGTTATTCTTTAGTATTGGTTCCCAGATTTCAGTGTACAAAAACAAAATCACCTGAACTTGTTAAGAGTACAAATTAAAATGCTCAACATCTCTAATCATCAGGGAAATGCAAATCAAAACCACAATGAGATACCACCTAACCCCAGTGAGATTGGCCTCTATCAAAAAATCCCAAAACAACAAACGCTGGCGAGGATGTGGAGAGACAGGAACACTCTTACAGTGCTGGTGGGACCACAAATTGGTGCAACCTTTGTGGAAATGAATTTGGAGATTCCTCAAAGAACTAAAAACAGAATTACCATTTGATCCAGCAATAGCATTATTAGGCATCTACCCAAAAGAGCATAAGACATTCTATTATAAAGACATCTGCACACGAATGTTTATGGCAGCACAATTCACTATTGCTAGGTCGTGGAAACAACCCAAGTGCCCGTCAATTCATGAGTGGATTATTAAAATTTGGTATATGTTTACAATGAAATATTACTAAATTTTAAGAAACGACAGTGAGCTAGCACCGCTTATAATATCCTGGATTAAGCTTAAGCCCATTATTCAAAGTGAGGTGACACAAGACTGGAAGAATGGACCCCACATGTACTCGCCATCAAATTGGTATTGACTGATTAACACTATGGGGCTCAAATGGTGGTGGTGTTCACTAGGGATTTAGGTGGTGGGGGGTAGATGCATGTCTGAGCGATGCGGTGGGCACTGTGGAGGGGAGGGGCATCCTTGAAAAGTAGCTGGGGAAGGGAATTAGGGGTCTCAATAGGGGGAAGGAAATCCTCTAAAACTGATTTATGTGATTAACTATACATCTTGGTAAATTCACTAATAATCATTTAATTGTACGCTTAAAATGGAGTAAAGGCATGATATGTAAAGTATACTTCAATAAAATGTTGAAAAAAAAGAAAACAAACAAACAAAAAATATCCTGTTCTTGCTTTATGGATGCAGCATCCACTCTTTCGGCAGATATTTTATATATACACACATTTGGATACATGTATATGGGTGTGGTGTGTGCATTTTTATGCATACATATCTACATATGACTGTATGTATATATACGTGTATGCACATACATACATATACATAAAGCTGCATTGTTTTCTCCAGTTTTTTTAATATCTATTTGCTTATTTTGGTTTCTGTTGTTCATATTAGATGTTTTCCTCAGATGCATGATATATTTATTTTGGGGGTATAAAAGTTGATTGAAAGCTCTCAACACATACACGGGCTTACTCACTGTGACCCTCACTATAGGGCAGTCTGTCCAGGCCCTTTGTCAGGGTACAACTATTGATGTGAGAAACCTAGCTCCCATTTTCGAACATCTATTTACTTACTTGTCAAGCCCCTGTATACATGTAGTTTCACATTGTTAACTCATACCCCTAACAGACACAAACTTAACAACTAAAGTAAAGCACTTATGTACAGTTCTTTTTGTTTTTAGGTTTTACTCCTTGGGTTGGTGAGATCATCACAGAATACTCCTTCTATTTCCTGACTGGATGCTAACGTTTTCAATTTGGGAGCCAGCAATGGTGAAGAGGGCTGGGTTCTCAGCATTCAAAATGCCAGTGCTCATTTAATCCCTCTCCATCTTCAATGTGCCTGGTGTCCACTAGGCCCAGAGATCCCTTGTTTTAACCCAGAAAATGTATGTCAAGTCTCTGTCAGGATGGGAGAAGTACATTAGCATAGTGGCAAAGAGTGAAGAAGGAGACCTGGACATCTGACTGTTCTAAACAGCATTTAAACCCCTGTGTACAAGCTGACTCCATGGATTGTAACTTTCAGAAGGTGGGAGGCGGGGGAATCCATCTTACATTAGTAACCGTTGCCTTGTAAGATTCCTGGCAAAAGAAACCGTGGTTCAATGCTTTTTTTTCCCTCTCTCTTTCTTTTCAACTATTCTTGACTTAAAATCTATTTTATCTGACATACATATAACTTAATGTTCTCTCTGGAAGAAAGTCAAACAAACTTGCAAACCTCTTAAGAACAGTAGATTCTCTCACCCAGGTATATTAACTGTGAAGTGTGATGAAAGTAATTTGTTACTAACAACAATTAAAATACCAAATAATTTACACATTAACTTTAATAAAATTAGTGCAGATTCAAGGTTATCTTTATTATAACATGACTTATCTTCTTTAGGATATGCTTTAAGATGGGGAAAGAAATGAATAAAGTTAGTCAAAATTCCCAGCGTGCAAGTATGCTGGGACTACTAGTTCAGGTTGGGAATACTGCCATCCAATAGTGAGTCATTATAAGCAAACCATTAACAGTAATGGCAATTCAAAATTATTTTGGTAACACGGAGTTATGATTCCATAATAATTTCTATAGTCTTATCAATTTTACCCCAAAGAAAATTTAAGAAAGAAGAAGGTGCCTGAAAAATTACATGTAAAAAAAAGTTTTTTCTTGGGGACAGATTGCGAGATTTTCATAAGAGAATGATGCTACTAACTTTCCTATTAATGATGACACAACAGTTGTGCTCTCCACATTGAAGATGAAAATGATTTAAGTAAAATTTGAAATCAAGCCATCTATATTAATGTTAAAAACACTGTAAACATTTGAAACATTAAAAATATTTATTTGACTTCTCCATGGTATGTAGTTGCTTGCCATGGTATGTAGTTGCTTGTCTTATTAGTACTATCTATGGAGAGGAGACCTGGAAAAAAATGAAGACTTTAAAAATAAAGTTGTTTACTTTTTGTAATGGAATGGGAATATTTACTTATTTTTCCTTGCTAATCATTCATTTTTAAAAGGCTGATTTTATCATTCTTATGAATAGAAATTTTTTTTTTTTTTAATGAAAAACTTGCAGTCTCTCTCCAGAAAAAAACCTTATTTCTTCACACAATTTCTCAGGAGTCCTAAAAAATCTGGGTAAATTTATGGGTGCTGTTAGAAGACATTATTATATTGAAAAGATATGAAAACTGTTGCTCTGTGGCTAGAGCAAGACCTCCAAGGGGAACCTGGCTGGGAAGTATATCTGGGCACTCTTAGTAAGTCTTAATAATTCTACCAGTGGACCAGTAATAAAGAGAACCACCACTACTACCTCAGGAAAAGTCTCTTGCATATGTGCAATAAGACATACGAAGAAGAATGTTCATGCCAGCAATGTTTATAGGAGCATTGTTTACAGGAACAACCCAAATGCTCACCAATAATAGAATGGATTGGTAAAGTCTGGTACATTGATATAATAAAACCTCACCCTGTGATATAAATTAACCAAATTTCAGCCATCCATATTTGCCTATAGGCAAGTAAATTACCTTCTTACAACTGAAGAAGTATAGCATTACGGTTAAACATATGGATTCTAGAGTCTAACTTCATTACTCACTTTTGGACCTTAATCTTTCCATGCCTTGGTTTCCTCATCTATGAAAAGTAAGATACTACTTATAACTAGTCAAAAATTGTTAAGAGAGTAAACATTTAATATTTTTAAGTTACTTAAAACAGTGTGTGGCATCTGGTAAATACTGTGGAAGTGTTTGATTAATAAATAGACCACAGCCAACTTTCTTCTATTTGGCAGTCATCTTTCTAATAAATGATGGCAACTGTCATGTTTTTCCTTAGTTTTTGCTTGAGTTGGATTTCACGCATTCCTTTAATTATTTGTTATAACTTCCTGTTCGGTAAGAAATATTCAGGAGATTTTATTTTATTTTATATTTTTCATATTTTTTTTATTTCTTTTTTTTTCCCCCGGCATATTACGGGGGTACAAATGTTTAGGTTATGTGGGTTGCCTTCCCTCCCTTCCCCCCTCCCCCAGAGTCAGAGCTTCAAGTGTATACATCCCACAGATGGTGCACATCACACTCATTATGTAAGTATATACCCATCCCCTTTGTTTTTAATTCTTCTTCCGCTTTTAGGAAGATATTAATGCTTAAATTCTAAGTTTTAAAGATAAAGTAAAAAAAAAGTACAGTAAGAAGTCAATCCAGAGTACTTGGTTGTATCAATTTTTTACTTCTTGTTCCTTTTTAAAAAAGGCATATTTATCCTAGCACTCTGGAAGGCCGAGGCGGGTGGATTGCTCAAGGTCAGGAGTTCGAAACCAGCCTGAGCAAGAGCCAGACCCCGTCTCTACTAAAAATAGAAAGAAATTAATTGG
>CAUYRT010074567.1:0-36964 GCA_963574885.1 Lepilemur ruficaudatus | reverse complement strand
AAAGCAGGAGGATCACTTGAGGACAGGAGTTCGAGACCAGCTTGGGCAACATAGCAAGACCCCATCTCTACAAAAAAAAAATTAGGGCCGGGCGCAGTGGCTCACGCCTGTAATCCTAGCACTCTGGGAGGCCGAGGCGGGCCGATCGCTCAAGGTCAGGAGTTCGAAACCAGCCTGAGCAAGAGTGAGACCTCGTCTCTACTATAAATAGAAAGAAATTAATTGGCCAACTAAAGATATATAGAAAAATGAGCCAGGCATGGTGGCACATGCCTGTAGTCCCAGCTACTCAGGAGGCTGAGGCAGAAGGATTGCTTGAGCCCAGGAGTTTGAGGTTGCTGTGAGCTAAGCTGATGCCACGGCACTCACTCTATCTAGCCTGGGCAACAGAGTAAGACTCTGTCTCAAAAAAAAAAAAAAAAAAAAATTAGCCCGGCATGGTGGTGCGTCTGTAGTCCCAGGTACTCAGGAGGCTGAGGCAGAAGGATTACTTGAGCGCCCAGGAGTTCAAGGCTGCAGTGAACTATGATTGCACCACTACATTCTAGCCTGGGAGACAAAGTGAGACCCTGTCTCTTAAAAAAAAAGAAAAAAATAGAAAAACACTGTTAATAGAATTAAAAGACAAGCCACAGATGGGGGGGAAATCTTTGCCTATCACATATGTGATATAAGACTTATATCCAGAATATATCAAGAATTCTCAAAACTTAATAAGAAACAACTCAATTTTTTAAATAGGCCAAAGATGTGAACAGACAGAAGAAATATGAATGGCAAATAGGCACATGAAAAGTTGCTCAACATCATTAGTCATTAGGAAAATAAAAGTTAAGACACACTGAGATACTGTTGTGTGCCTATTACAATGTTTAAAATTAAAATGACTAACAGTATCAATTACTGGCAAGGATGTGGAATAACTGGAACTCTCATAAACTGGTGGGAACATAAAATGATGCAACCATTTTGGAAAACAGTTTGGCAGTTTTTTATTTTTTGTTTCAAAATTTTGACCTTCAAATAATTTCAAACTTACGTAAAAGTTGCAAGAATCATTCAAAGAACTCTCATATATCCTACACCTAAATTCCCCAAAAGTCAACATTCTACATTTGACTTATCATCATCTCTCTCTTTTTTCCCTGAATCATTTGGGAGCTAATTGCATATTTAATACTCCATTACCCCTAATGTCACAATGGAAATTTCCTAATAAGGAGGATACTTTTCTACATGACCACAGTATAACCATTAGTCAGAAAATTAACACTGATATAATACTGCCATCTAATCCACAGACTCCTTTTAAATTTTGCTGATTGTTCTGATTATGACCTTTATAGGTCCAGCATCCAGTACAGATTCTAATTTTAGACAAATGGAAAAATTTGAACATAGATTGGGTATTAAATAATGTTAAGAAACTGTTACATTTTAAGGTGTAAGAATGATATTATGTTATATTGCTTAAAAGTTCTTTTCTGTTAGCAATACATACTTTTTTTTTTTTTTTTTTTTGAGACAAGAGTCTCACTCTGTTGCCCCAGCCAGAGTGCTGTGGCACCAGCCTAGCTCACAGTAACCTCAAACTCCTGGGTGCAAGCAATCCTTTTGCCTCAGCCTGCTAAGTAGCTGGGACTACAGGCATGCACCACCATGCCCAGCTAATTTTTTCTATTTTTGGTAGAGACAGGGTCTCGCTCTTGCTCAAGCGGTCTCGAACTCCTGAGCTCAAACCATCCGCCAGCCTCGGCCTCCCAGAGTGCTAGGATTACAGGCGTGAGCCACCACACCTGGCCCATACTTAAGTATTTATAGGAAAAATGATACAATGTTTAAGAGTTTCTTTAAAACACTCTTGAGGGAGAGGTAGAAGAGAAGAAACAAGATTGGCAAGATAACTATAATTGTTGAAGCTGAGTGATGAGTACAGGGTAGTTTATTATCATATTTCCTCTACTTTTACGTATGTTTGAAATTTCCATAATTAGAGAGTTTTTTTAAAAAAATAAAAACAATGGAGAAATGGAAGAATTTTAAGGATTGGAGTGACATGATCATATTTGTGAATTAGAAACATTCCTCTGACTGCAGTAGGAAGAATGGCTTAATGTGAAGCAAGAATGAAGACTGACTGGTTAGAGAGCCAGTGAAGTAATCCAAGGAAGAGGTGATGGTGGCCTGAACTAAGTTAGTGGCAATGGGTTGGAATGTAGTAGATGGACTGAAGAAACAGTGACTCTCTGGATGTGAGAGTTGAACAAAAGGGCATCCAGAATCACACTTAGTAGTGTGGGACCATTTACCTGGTCAGGATCACTGGAAAAGGAACAGGTCCCCAGTGAAGGGAAAGAGAAGATTTTTAAAAGTGGCCTTGGGTCAAGCTAGTACATTTGTGTAATCTGGCCAGAACTAAGTAGATAGATGATAGTAAGATACCTATATAATCATTATTTAGTGAACAGTGTAGAAGTAAGCAAGGTGGGCAGAAGAAACACATCACTTAAACCTAGCTCGGGGTAATGTGATATTCTAAATGGACATGCGGCACTAGTAGACAACAGAAAATGAAATGCAATGAGAATGTCTGGGTAGATAGGTTATTTTATAAACGTGAAAAAATATGATTGGAGGCAGGATATAACAGAAAGACTCCTTAAATTCACATTAAGTGAACTGGACAGGGAACATAATTCTTTTCATAGGAATGTAGCTCATAAAGATGTCTGAATGGAAAGACATGTTTCAGTTGAAATTACAAAGTGGTACTTACTGGAGATCCCCAAAGCTCGGGAATGTATGGGGACAGAGAACATGCGTGGGATGTTGAATCTATGGTTAACAGGATGAGCTTGATGGTGCTAAGCTGGGAAGAAGGAGAGTGTGGTGACAATTTTTTTACTCCTAGTAGTCTTGTTCGGGAAACCTTAAGGTAAAACTGTAAGTGACTTGAGAACACATAAAAGTCAGCCCTGTAAGAGTTTCCTCTCACTAGCCATGCCTGAGTGGAAGAGTTCCAGCAGGCACTTCTGTTAAAGAGACTTGTTCATTGAAAACTATACAATTTGGTGTTTTCATTCCTAAATATATGACTGATCTCCTACGTTCGTGCAGTTCCTTTGCTCCCATTCCCACCAAAGGATGTGAGTAAAGCTTACCTTCTGGTTCTCCCGGGCTCCTCTAACCTGAGCCTGCCCCCAGCGCGGATCCCCGCCCACGAGCCTGTTCCTAGCGCGGAGCCCCGCCCACGAGCCCGTCCCCAGCGCGGAGCCCCGCCCATGGGCCAGACCCTGGCACGGAGCCCCGCCCCCGAGCCTGCCCGAGGCCCAGTGCCGCCGCGGCACGGCCGCCCTGCCTGGGCTACAACGCGGCCATGGTTGGGGGCCGAGGGGCGCTCGGGCGCGGCCGGGACGAGCCTCCGGAGAGCTACCCGCAGCGACAGGACCACGAGCTGCAGGCCCTGGAGGCCATCTACGGCGCAGACTTCCAGGACCTGCGGCCACACGCGCGCGGACCGGTAGGAACGTGGCTCATCCGGCCCGGGCTGGCGTTCCCTGGCCTCCCCGGGCCCCGGGCCAAAGCCGTGACGCCTCCAGCTTGGGCCGCCCCTTTAGGATCCTGCTGGCTTTTCATCCTTCCGATTCCACCCTAGCTCACTTTTTGTCCTTGCACCCGCTACTGGTCTCCAAAACCCCCACCTGGGCCGAATTCTCCTACAGCCTTTTCCCAAGTCGGCTCCTCTCTCTCACCTGGCACTGCTTTTCATTCTCTATGACACCCCGTAACATCTCTGCCTCCTTCCAACCTTGCCCCTTTTTCCGTCCTGAAAGCCCTGGAGGATTACACAACGGCGCATTTCTAGGCACCCGTTGCTACTTTGTTCTAGGAACGCTTTTGGGGCGCTCGAACGGGCATTACGCCCTCAATCAGAATCCTCAAGTCTCACTCATGTATTCAAAACGGTACACCACGAAATTCCTACTTTACTCCCTAGGCATCCTCACTGTGTTTTCTGCTATGGAAGAACCTTCTGTACCTTCCTCGAAGGCATTTGTCTGAGAGTTTAGAATACATTTATCTTAGCTGTAACAGAGAGGGAGTTTACTTAGTCTAGACCTTTTAAAATGGCATTTAGTTTAAAATATTTTCCTTTTTGTCTGGAAGTTAAGGCGCATTATAAGCTGCTGATACTAGCATTTTTCCCCCTTCCTTGAAGAATTGATCTACTGAACCAATATGTTTCTGAACAGTCATTTAAAAAGTACGACCTACCTTCATCTGCCTTTAATTCTGGCATTTCACAGCATCTGCCTTATCTACAAATCCAGGATTTCCTGAAGAAATAGCATCTTCTGGAGCTGTCCGGGAAAAATATTCTCCGTCTAACTTAACGTACTTCTTCCTTCGCTAAATATTGTTTTAGGCATTGGGAATACAGCTGCTGACAAAGCAGTTACTTTTTTAGTGCTTAATTTCAAGACTTTTTTTTAACCTGAAATAGTAAAAATATAAATATTCCCCTTATACATGCTTATCATAGTAACATAAGTTTCTGGTGATCTGTTTCCAGACATTGAAAACCAGGAAGCAGCCCCATTGAGAAGACAAAATAGGTGTTAGGAAGTGTACACTGGACTCTAATATGCAAAGCTACTGAGACGTCACTCAGAACCAGTTCGTTTGCTTTTTACAAGCTTAGTTATCTACTCCTAAGGCTGCAGAGAAATGGAAGGGACAAAGAAGCTACTTTTAGGTATAATTTACAGCTGGGGGCCTTAAAATAGAAGACTAGACAAACCAAACAAAAATTGTAAAAGGCAGGCAGAAGAATTCAAATAGCTGTCTGTGGTGTGCTAGGCAAATGGCCTCAACATTTTCACAGGCCCTGCAGGCAAGCAATTGATGGTCACAGGATGAATCAGAGTACTTATTATCACCTGCTATTTGCCAGTCTTCAGGGAAAAGTTATGCAGCGCCACAATCCTTTATGTAAAACTTTGGAGGCTTGATGGGTTTCAGAATTCGAAAGTGTTCCTGTTCACGTTTTTGTGTGCACATTCCACACATTACCTAACACCTTCCTCAGTGTTTGGGACAGCATCCAAAATCAAACACAGAAATATTATGAATATTCAAATTTCACACTGAACTGGATAAATAAAGACTACTAATAATCTTGTACCAGTTCAGACTAAATTTGCTGCTGATAAATTCAGGTCAGATTTTTTAAAACTTTTGGGAGGAATTTGTTGTAATATAAATTTTAGTTTAGTAGTAAATGTATATCATTTATAAATAAACATTTTGAATCAACATTTATAAACATTTTAAGCATTTATAACTAAATATTTTAGTATACACTAAAAATTATTTTGCATTTGAAAAAGTTGAGACACTACTAGTTTAAAATATCTATAATTTATAGATAGTTATAAATTATTAACTTATTTTGGCTAGCTTTCCATATCAGCAAAGGGTCTGCTCCTTTGTAATTTGTTAGCTATTGCAAACTTCCCTCCAAAAAGCTTGCTTCTGTCCCTGGGCTCACCAGACATGTGTATGAGAGTGCTTGTTTTCCTAGATAATCAGCAACATTGTATATGTCAGACTTTTTCATCTTTGCCAGTAGATAAATGAAGCATATCTCATTTTAATTTTTCTTTATTTATAAATTATGTAGACCACCTTTGTGAACCATTGATTTTTCTTTTTCTGTGAACTGTTCGTGATCTTTGATTTGTTTTTCCTCTCCGTGGTCTATTGGCTTATTCATTTGTAAGAACTAGGTATATGTTAAGCAGATTCACATTTTGGGTCATATATTGCAAGTATTTCCTCCTAATTAACCATGTGCACTTTGATATTTATGTAATTTATGTAATCAAGAAATGTTGAGCCAAAATGACCAATTTTTTGTTTGATGGTCCCTGTGGTTTGTCTTCTTTTGTAGAAAAGACTTCTCTGTTCCAGTGTTAACCAAAAAATGAATTCTTTGAACTTTTAAAATGACTTCATTTTTAAATTTTCATCAAATAAATATACAAATAGCTTTTTTAAAAGTTCTTAGGCTGGGCGCGGTGGCTCACGCCTGTAATCCTAGCACTCTGGGAGGCCAAGGCGGGAGGATCACTCAAGGTCAGGAGTTCGAAACCAGCTTGAGCAACAGTGAGACCCCCGTCTCTACTAAAAATAGAAAGAAATTAGCTGGCCAACTAAAAATATATGGAAAAAATTAGCTGGGCATGGTGGCACATGCCTGTAGTCCCAGCTACTTGGGAGGCTGAGGCAGAAGAATTGCTTGAGCCCAGGAGTTTGAGGTTGCTGTGAGCGAGGCTGACACCACGGCATTCTAGCCCAGGCGACAGAGTGAGACTCTGTCTCAAAAATAAATAAGTTCTTAACTCCATGTGAGTCCAGGCCACCCTCCAACCCCTAGTGTGGCTCCCCTCATCCCCCAACTAGGCAGTTAGAAAAACACAGGTGATTGAGTTTTTCATTCTTTTCCACTAATTTGAGATCCTACCTTTGCCTTATATGACAGAGTTCATGTATTTGTTCACTCCTACATCCTCAGTACCTGGTTAAAAAAAAAAAAAAACTCTCAAAAATTGTTACTGAGTGAAATAATTCCCAAATGTATTTAGGTGTATTTCTTGACTGTATTCTATCCCGTTAATCTGTTGAGGCACCACTACCACATTGCTTTAATTACGGAAGATTTATAATAAGCCTTAGTATTATTACAAAATTTTCTTGACAAGTTTTACTTTAGTTTTTCCATATGAACTTTTTTTAAATTTAAATTTATTTAGAGACAGGGTTTCTCTATGTTCCCTGGCTGGAGTACAGTGGCTCTTCACAGTCACGATCATGGGGCAGGCATATAGCCTCAAACTCCTGGGCTCAAGTGATCCTCCCATATCAGCCTCCAAAGCATATGAACTTTAGAATCGACTTGGCTAGTTCAGAAAATTCTGTTGGCATTTTTATTGGAATAATATTACATACATTCAGTTTGGGGAGAATTCAGATTCTAAATATTTTAATGTTTGTTTAAAACAGAGCTGTAAGTTATTATCAGACTTTAAGAAATCTGGCATTTTAAAAATTCTCAGCAGCTTGACAAATTACTTGAGACCAGAAGATGAATGAACTTGGTGATTTTTACAAGGTCAGTTACAGAAAGCATTCATTTTAGTATTCATTCATTTAGAAAAATGAATAATTAAGGCATTTAACATAAAATCTAGAGAAATGTTATCTAATTTCTATTTTCTGGGCTTTTGCTATAAGCATTTTTGAGCTTTTACTATCATTTTTATTTTTTGGCTTCTTCACAGGCTTAAAACCAAAGTCCTGCCTGAATTATCTAGCTTCTCCATGGTACTTTATTTCTAGGTTGGTTATATTTTCACATAGAATAGTTTCTGCCTGTGTTACAAACAGCATGTAAGGGATCTGGAGCAGGTGAGAACAGAGACTGTTTTAAGTAAAATTTTGCCATCAGATTCAAGGAGAATGAATAGTAGAAACCTAGGTAACCTGGTAGTAGAAACCAGTCACCTGAAAGTGATTTGAATTGTGTTAAGTAACTGTTTTCAAAAAATAATTGTGGGAAAAAACACTTAACATAAAATTTACCATCTTAACCATTTTTAAATGTGCAGTTCAGTATTGTTAAATATATTCACACTGTTGTGCACTGGAAAATGGTGTGGCATTTTAAATTAATTTCTCAAACTTCATGCTCACTCTGCTGCTTTTCTTGTAAACCAGTGAAGTTTAATCACAGGGCTGTCATTGACCCTCAACCCTTTGAATCTTAGAACCCAGGATTTGCAGCTGTGTGAAATGGTGATCGGTTTTTATCCTTCCCTTCAGTACTTTTAACAGATATAGACACTTACTTAAACCAGTTTATTTTGCTGGGCTTGAGTGTTAGTGTCTGAAAGAGGCACATTTGGACCAGCTGCAGGGATTTCTGAGGCTTCGGTTGGGGGGCTCCTCCATGAGGTGTGTGTTTTGCTGAAAAGAGGGTCCGCAAGGTTCCTTCCTAATCCTTGGGTTATTTTAAGATCCTTGGCTGGTTTTGTTTCTTGATGAGCTGATGCTTTTTATTTCTTTTCGGGGGCCAGGGGGTGTGTGGGGGTGGGGGATAAGTTCCAAATGAGCATCGTCTCTTCTATGTTTTGGGGTAAATTTGCATCACTCTTTTCCTTTTTCTGGATGATTTGGTTGGCTATTTTATAACAGTTTTCAGGAGAGTATTCAACTTCATGATCCTATTAAAAAGCAAATCTAATTCATTTCTTATTATATGGCCTTCTTTCCTTGAGTACTTACTATTTTGCTTCATGTCCCTTTCATTTTCAGTCTTCAAAACAAATATATTTTTTCTCATGTAGGACTTTGTATATTTTCTAGCTCATACACACTGCGTTGTTTGTGTTTTCTTCTTTAGTGTTCTCAGAAATTTGTGGTTACCCCTTAATTTGTGTTTATTTGCCTGCAAATGTTTCAGGAATTTGTTACTTCCTTATGCAGGTTAAGTCAAAGATTTTATCAACACTGAATTCTAATGACCATTTGACTTCCAAACAAAGGCCCTACCCCAGCCCATTTCCAGTTACATCTTGGTTGTTAAACTTTTTAATCAAATTCTGTTCACCTCCAGGAGTCCTTGAATGCCCCAATATAAGGTAATGTTTGTATCCTAAACACGCCTTGCATAAAAGCCTCTTCACCGTGTTGGGAATCCTTTCGGTTTGCTTGAGAAAGCCTAGTAGATATTCTGCTCTTATCTCTGAAAGTATTACTCCCTGAGTGGGTTTTGGGAGGTGTGGGGGTTGGTGTTTTGTTTTGTTTTGTTTTGTTTTTTACTGTGCTCCTGTAATGGTTAGAATTAAGTTTAGCTGCATGTGACAGAAAACTTCCCTGATGCTTGCCAGCGATCCTTAACTGGATTCATTGTGCTTTATGAAGCATTCCTTTTAATAAGAGTATCTTCAAATGTGTAGGCCCCAATAGGCCACTATTTGCTGAGGATTGCTTCCTGTTCCAGAGACTCTGGGCATAAAGTCATGGCCTCCCAGTACCATTTCTCAAGAAGTTTAATTTCATTCATATACACTCTTGGCTTGCTAAATAAAGATAAAAGGGAATGTTAAACCACATTTGTTATCATACACAGGCAGCGGTCACTCACCTCACGGGGCATGTGTTGTGTGTTATCTATGTGTTTGTTGCAAGCTATTTTCCATCCTGGGTCCAAGAAAAGCCTATCCCTTGGTTTACATTTGTAGTTGTATCATACAAGTAGAAACCACAAATGCAATGATTGATAATTGTAGTTCTACTTATATTTACATGCTTCTTACTCCTTCCAATTATGAAGGGCTACTCCAGTTTTGTAGCTTCAAAAACAGAAAATCTGCCATTGCTCCTAGGTGTGGTGCTTGCATTTTATCATCTTAAATGTTTCACATAGGACCTGCCAGGTCTTGAATATTTTACTTTAAGACCATCTGTATGGAATTTGCCCTTTTCTTCCCTTATTTCTTTTGCCTCTTTTGAGCTATGTTAGGCAATATGGATTTTGAGTACTGTTCCTCTTTGCTGTCCTGACATAAAGTTTTCACTGGTTAATGACTAAATTAGAAAATGAAAGGCAGAGTAATGTGTGGGTGATGGTAGATTTGTGTAAAATAAATTGACCCTTCTTAGGTAAGACTGCTCTATTCTGAGAATTTTGTACTTCCTTGTACTTTTGGTAGTAAAATATTTTGTATTTTCTAAAGCAATGTACATCCACAGTAAAGAGGTAGCAAAAAGGTATTTTCTTGACAAAATAAATTATAAATTGGTGATCATAATATCTTTCCAAAACTTACGGCCTGTGAGACAAGAAAGCACGGGTAAAATTTTGTCTGAGTCTCACTAGCCTTTCTCATAGTTTTTACATTTTTAAAATGTAGGTCTATAATCTCCATCTTTCACTGGATTGTTGTTAGGAAATGAAGAACAATAACACAGGCAAAGACTGGTTGGTAGGATTTATTAATACTTCAGATTAATCTAAGGTGGTGGCTGAGAGGAGGAGCAACATACAGGTAAACAAGATTGGCTATAAATTAGTAATTCTTGAAACTGGATGGCAGGGAGTTCATTATACTATTATCTCTGCTTTTGAACATTTCCATGATAAAATTTTTTTTTAAGTGAGGCTATTTAAGGAGACTGATCATGGCAATAATTTTTCATTTTCTTCTTAGCAACTAAATATTTTAGCTACTCTTAGCAGCTAAATGCTTCCTATGCTAAATTCCCTCTGATACGGAAAATCAAGAAAGCTGGCCTGCTCTGGCTGACGAGGAAGCAGGAGGCCTGGAGCTTGTTAGTCTCACGCCTGCCCCTCTGGGGCTCCTCTGCAGAAACCCACCAGCCTCTGCCCCTGCTTTCCCTCTCACATCCTCATACTACTCTAGAATAGGAGCCCCTCCTCCTGTCAAAGTCCAGCTGTCTCTGTTGTGTCCGGGATCTGTGGCCTTCTGCCCTCCGAATCGTTTTGCTGCTTCAGATCCAAATTTCACATCGTTCCCACTCTTTTATAATGTCCCTTGAGCATCCTTACGTATCTCCCATCTTTAAAAGCAGAACAAAATAAATTCCTCCATTGATTTCACTTCCCTCTCCATCTCTGACCCCATTCTCTATCCCCCTTAATACCCAGACCTTCTTGCGGGAGTTCTCAAGACTCGCTGTGTCCACCTCCTCACCTTGCCTCCACTCTGCAGCATGCCAGGCCTGTGCACAGCAAGGCCACCTGCAGTCACGGTACCTCAGCCGTGAGCACTTTCTGTCCTCATCCTCCTCACCCTCAGGGGGCATCTGTGACAAGGTCTTACCTTCTGTTTTCCTCCCTCGCAGCCCAGTCTCTGTGAGCTCTGTCTCAAATACACTTATCTCTCTCCTTTGCCACCAACATAGTCCTGGGTTGTTATAATAGCTTTTGACTTCTGCTCTTTCTTGTCCCCATTCATTCTTTACTCAGCAGCCACAGTGATGTTTTAAAACGTGTCAGATCATGTCATTCTCATCTTAAAATCCTGCCAAATATTTTGCCCTCCAACAAGGCCCTGCATGATCCAGCTGTTCCCTGTCACACCTGCTTTAACCTGGTCTCCCCTTTACCCTGCGTTCCAGACATACAGACCTCCTTTTGGTTTTAGGACTGCACCAATCTCTGATTCACTTTTGAGTCTCTTTGCATGATCTTTCTTTGTCTAAAATCTCGGTCTCTGCCTCATCTCAGCATAAATGCTACATCCTTAGGTCTTCCCTAATGACCACATTGAAATGTGTTCCCTTATGCCCACTCCCCCAATCATTCTCTAGAGCACCACATCATCTCTTTCTTTTTGAAGATCATAGCTTCAAATCCTGGGCTCAAGCCTCCCCAGTAGCGGTGTGCCGTGCCTGGCTAAGTTTTCGTCTTCTTATTTATTTTTTTTTGGTAGAGATGGGGTCTTGCTATGTTGCCCAGGCTGGTTTGAAACTCCTGGCCTCAAGCAATCCTCCTACCTTGGCCTCCCCAATGTACTGGAATTACTGGCATGAGCCACTGTGCCTGGCCTCTCTTTAACATACTTTTAAACTTGTACTTACGCATTTGTTATGTTTGTTTTCCCCACCGGACTAAAGTTCCATGAGAGCTGGAACTATGTCTGCCTTCTCACATCCATGGACTAAGCACAGCGCCTGACAGAGTCAGTGCTCAACAGTGTGGGTGATGTATGTGTGACAGGTGAATGAGTGGATGAAAGGACTTGTGGACCACAGAATGCTTAACCCGCCGTAGGACCATGTTCACAGAATATGCTTTACTGGAGCACTCCCAGCTTTTATCAAGGATTATTATAAAGCCATATAAAAACATATTATAGATTTCATACACATAGATAAGAACATTGTTTATTGTGTGATTCAGAGTACCATATGCAAGGTTTACGTTATAAATTTGTTAGAATTTAGTGTTGCTAAGTGCTTTCTTGCCCCTAAAAGAATTTTTAGGCTTTCTCCTTTCTGATAATATCACATTTATCTTTTTGCCCTGGCTGCCTGGATGTTCAGAGAAAAAGTTAAGGCTCAATCACCAGGATTGGCATAATAAAGGAGTGGCTTCTGAAAGAGACACAGGTTTTGGAGTTCAAGCTGGGTTTGAATTCTAGCTGTGGCCCTGTGTATCTGTGGGCAAGAATTTTAAACTCCCTGAGCCTGGGCTGCTGTGTCTGTAAGATGGAGATGGCACCCACCTTGCAGAGCTGCTCACGTGCCTGAACCATGGAGTGCTGAGTAATTATTTTTTCTCTCAGCCTCCCCTTTTCATTAGCTACATGTAATATAAACTGCTTCAAATCCTTTTTGGAAAAAGTGTATATAAATAACTTAAAGAGCAACAGAGTATTTGGTGATTTGGTGAAAAGCAGTTGATTGAAAACATACAATTTTACAAGAGCTATCAGATATCTCTAGTCAAGTGTTTTTACTCATTAATATCTCTGTATTCAAATCTCAATTCAAATCCCCCTTGCTCAGAAGCTTTCCTTGACCTACCTGTCTAGATATCTTCTCTCCCACTACTACGTCCCCTTACTCTATTTTCCTTACAGCACTCATCACTGTTTTAAATTACTCATTTGTCTTCTAGTTTGTATCAGCTAGCTGGGACTGTGTCTGTCTAAATTTACCCCTGCACTCCCAGCCTCTAGGGCAGTACCCAGCACATAATTGGTACTCCATAACATTTGAATGAACAGAAGCTAAGTAGAACATTTTGGTTCACTCTTGGATAACTTTGAAAAGGAAAATGCATTTTCTCTGAAATCTTTAAACCATGCTTTTGGAAAATATTCCCAAACACCTGTGTAAGATATAATTATATATACTATTTTAAAAGTAGAACTTTTGAGCTAAGATGATTGTTATCTTGTTAATGGTTTGCTAAGAAAAAAATAAATTTTCTGTTTTCTCTTTTAGATCAAACAGCCCCCTGAAATTAATTTAGTTCTGTACCCTCAAGGCCTAACTGGTGAAGAAGTTTATGTAAAAGTGGAGTTGAGGGTTAAATGCCCGCCTACCTATCCAGATGTGTGAGTACATTTATAAATAACTTTGATGCAATTTCAGTTTTCTGACAGCATTGGAACCGATTGACATTAATAGTATTCCTCCTTCCTGCCCCCATTCCACATTAAATTTCATTTCCTGTCACCTGTGTTTCAATGAAACTACATCAGCAATAGATGTTTTCGTGAAACCTGTCTTGTTTTAAGTTGTTTATACATAGAATTGTCACTATAGATGTTAATATTTGCTCAGTGAGTACTTGTTTGCTTCTTCTGACATGTTAACTTTGTTTACTTAATTCTTCATAAACTAGGAAGAGGAAAACTAGAAGAGAGGGGTAAAGGTGTGGTAACTATTGAAAGCACTGTGTACTTAAGGTTTAAAGTATAATTGACGTTAGAAATTCAATAACCTTCTGTGCCCAACATGAGCATTCACTGCCTAGGGGAGTGTTCAGAGTTGCCGTGCTTCTCCATGGGGCACTGTGACAGGCGAGTCTGCCTTCTGCAGGACTGTCCCAAGGACATCAGCATCCCAAGCCCTTACCCACTGGTGTTCTCCAGTCATTGAAACAACAACAAAACCCCACATATTCCCAAACTCCCTCTGAAGGTGATGTCACCTCTTGTTGGGAATCACTGGTTAAAGCCAAAGTGTTAGCCATCAGCACTCCAGTGGTCTGTTCTTGAAGCATCATGTATATTCCGTGTGACCTTTCCCCAGACATTCCATGTGGCAAGGCAGATTGGCCTGGATCATGTCAAGTGGTTTGAACTGATAGTGCAGGGAACCAGTGAAGGCTTTTGAGAAGGGAAGTGGCAAATAAAAGGAAGCACTGCTTTACACAGTGGATGGTAAATTTATGGAATTTGGTACCCTAAGAGGTGATGGCGGTTATGAAAATACAGATAAGTCAAAACTGAGCTCCTTGAAGTCAGTAACCCACCTTGGCCCCCAACACTGTACTGAAAGTATGTATAGTAGGTATGTAAAACATTAATGAAAAAAGGTAATAAAATTTATGAAAGAAAATTAAGACAGCCTCTCTAGGTTTTTTCCTATGCCTGACACCAAATACATGGTGTCTTTCCTGGCACTATGTGGTGCCCGACAGTTCCATTCAATGCTGACACTAACAGTCCATAGGTCACACAGACCCTGCAAATTAAGGACCCAGTCCCACAAGATTGCCCCCACTTCAGATGCCAGTTGCAAGTCCCAGTACTTCTGACCTATACCTTCTGGGTGTAAATTTCAGGTTTCCCAGAGTCCCCTCGGGTTGGATAATTTGCTGTAATGACTCACAGAACTCAGGAAAATATTTATGTTTACTGGTTTGTCAGCCAGGATACAGCTGTGGAACAGCCAAATGGAATAGATGTGTAAGGCAAGGTGTGAGGGGAGGGGCAGGGAGCTTCTATGCCCTCTCCAGGCCTGCCACCCTCCCGCACCTCCGTGTGTTCGCCAACTCAGAATCTCCCTGAACCCTGTCGTTTAGGGGTTTTTATGGAGGTTTCTTTATGTAGGTATGACTGATTGATTAAATCTTTGGCCATTGGTGATTGAACTCAATCTCCAACCCCCTCTCATCCCCTGAGGTCTGGGGTGGGGCTGACATTTCTCACCCTGTGATCAAGGCTTGGTCTTTCTGATGACCAGCGCCCATGCTGAAGCTATCCAGACCCTGGTCAGAGTTACCTCATTAGCACTAACTCTGGTGTGGTTGGAAGGGGTTTGTTATGAATAACATAAGATGTTCCTCTCATCCCTGTCGCTCAGGAAATTCCAAGGAGGATAGGAGCTCTGTGCCAGGAATCGGGGTCAAAGACCACATATATATATTTTATTATGCCTTAGCTTCAAAAACTCAAAATATTCTTGAAAAATCAAAATAGAGAAAAACTTGGATGTATAAGTACTATAATGTTTATTGTAGCATTATTTATGAAAGTAAAGAAATTGGCAGCAGTCTAAGTGTGAAACACTACAGCGAGGTTCCTCCACCTTGGCACCGCTGACATTTTGGGTGGCTGGTTCTTGTTGTGGGGCTGTCCTGTGCACTGTAGGATGTTCAGCAGCATCCCGGACCTCCACCTCCTAGATGCCAGGACTACCTTTCTCCTCAGGTTGCAAAAACCAAAAACGTCTTCAGACATTGACAGTTGTCCCCTAGGGGCCAAGATTGTCCCCAATTAAGAACCACTACACTAGAGAACTGTTCAGATAAATCTTGATGTGTCCATGTAATGAAAATATTATGGGATGATGTTTTTAAGACAACACAGGAATGCTTATAAAAAGTAAAAGTAAGCATAAATTATGAATTATGTGGCAAGGACATAAAGAGAACATTAGGAAATTTCTTTAAAGTTTAATTAGTTTTATAGATAAATTTTTCACCATTTTGTTAACATTGCTGTATAATGATTGCTTAATTAAAAAAATAATTATATAAAGCTTGATTTCGGGGACCATTCCTATCCTTCTGAAATGATATGATACAGGAAAACTTTGCTTTTCTGCAAAATAGTCCTTAATGGCATTGTGAGAGAGAGAATCGTGGGTCAGATGCGTCACATACAGGGACTCAGGACTATACACGGCTTTCCTACTCTCAGATCTCCATCTGTCTAAGTAGATAACAATTGTAGAATCCATCACATTGAAGCATTGAGAAGATGCAGAGATAGGTGAATCATCCAGGCTTCACAAAGGTAAAATACCATGAATTACTCAGAAATGCTTAGGAGGAAATATGAATCATCTCCACTTCAGTAAAATTAAATACATTCTGTTTAATCCCAGAGAGTTGTTATTGGATATTTATTGATTGGGTATGAAAGGAAACCTGAGGGCTGGTTGTGTAATATTGTAGAGTAGAAAATGTTGACTTAGATGAGCTCTAAGGGATGAAAAGGAGCATGAATTAGGCATCCTTGGAATAGGCGGTTTGCAGCGTGTGCATGACTAGACGTACACAGGAGGAGTGAGCATTTCCACCTGTTTACAATCAGTGAGTGAGTGGGATACAGTTTGTTGTGGGAACACTAGGTAGGTCACTAGGGCTCCATCTTGCTTGGTTATTCTTATTCTGCTTTAAGGTAGAGCACACAAACAGGTGCAGAGTGCTTGGACTTGCTGGTGAGCTGTCAAAGCTAGGTTAATTGATGTTGGTTGCAAGCCAGGGTCAAGAATTACCATACAAGGCAGTACATGGTTAAGTTACTAGACTGGAGTCAGACACAGCTGGAATGATATTTTTTTCTTGGAGAAGAAACCAAGAGTTGGGGATCAGGAAAAATCAGAGGCAATAAATAGTAATTGATGTTGGGAAATTTTAATCAGATTGTAAAGCTGAAAACTAGCGGATCAAGCATGGTATGTCTGGATCCCCTGGGGGACTAGGGCACCTGACAGCCAAAACCGAACACTTTGCCCAACCAACTTCTTCCCCACAGGGTGCAAGTGGCTCCATGTTGAGCATCATGTCAACTGTAGTTGCTGCGATAATAGTTGAAATCCTTTTAAGATTAAAGGAAATGTTGCTGGGATTGTTCACATATGAGGTCTGTGTGAAATCCTCGGGCCTCCAGTGCTTGGAACTTAGCCAGTATTAATACAAGCAGGCCATACTTTCTGGAGTAACTCCTTTTTTATTTTTTTCTTTTCCAGAGTTCCTGAAATAGACTTAAAGAATGCCAAAGGTCTGTCAAATGAAAGTGTTAATTTGTTAAAATCCCGCCTGGAAGAACTAGCCAAAAAACAATGTGGGGAGGTAAGATTTGTTAAACTGGAATTAAAAGAGGACAGTAAAAATCTCCATCATGCTCACCAGCATTTGCCTTCCTGCCTTTTCTGTGGCTTAAAGCTGCGGTCCCCAAACCCTGGGCTGTGGACTGCTACCCGTCTGTGGCCTGTTAGGAACCAGGCACACAGCCGGAGGTGAGCGGTGGGTGGGTGAGTGAGTGAGCAAGTGAAGCTTCATCTGTATTTACAGCTGCTCCCCATCACTTGCATCACCACATAAGCTCCGCCTCCTGTCAGCTCAGCAGCAGCATTAATTAGATTTTCATAGGAACACGAACCCTGCTGTAAACTGTGCATGCGAGGGATCTAGGATGCTCGCTCCTTATGAGAACCTAATGCCTAATGATCCAAGGTGGAGCTGAGGTGAGCTGCTAGTGCTGGGGAGCGGCTGCAAATACAGATTATCATTAGCAGAGAGGTTTGACTGCACAATAAATGTAATGTGCTTGAATCATCCTAAAACCAAACTATCCCCTTTCCCCCCACCCCCACCCAGCCCCCTGCCCATCTGTGGAAAAATTGTCTTCCATCAAACCAGTCCCTGGTGCCAAAAAGATTGGGGACTGCTGGCTTAAAGGCTTTGTCATTGCACCTCAGATCCAATTTTGACTAGAATATTTTGTTTCTTATTGCTGTGTACAAAGGGGAACATTGTTATTTCTATTAATTTAGGAGGGTTTTTGAAATACAACTTGTAGAGTATCTATAGATGGTACTCTTGATGCTTAAGAATTTTTCTGAAAACAGTCCATGTGAACTTGACCGTACTTTTTGCACACTTTGGACCTGGCATTGTGACCTGATCTTGACTTGAACCTTTCTGATGGAAAATGTTTGCAGACAAGTGATTTCTGACCAAACTTTGCCACCTCTTTCTTTTGCATATCAGGATTGTTTTCCTTAATTAGCGACATATTCGACTTCTTTAATGTCTGTCTGGTTCTACACCTAAGCATTTACGCTGAGTTCAGCACTGATTCTTTTTTAGTCTTTTGAACGTCAGTGCCTACATATGAGTTCTCCCTTGGATGGCAGAACTCTCTCTGGAGAGCAAGACTAGGTGACTTCTGGGGGTAGAGTATTACTATGCTTTCCTTAAGCCGAACCAATTCCCTCTAAGTGCAATCCATCTTTTCCTTACTTTTGTATAAATCACTCAAGTGTTTTTGCCTATGCAGCCCTAGGCCTCTTCCTCGTCTATTTCAGACCTCTCTGTTAGAGATAACCAAAGGTAACATTCACCTCATACAAAGGCACTTGCATTTTATAACACAGTGAGTCACAGTGCAATCCGTGAAGTACCTTTTGGCTGTAAAACTTGTGTCCACTTAGGTTGATGTTTCCAAGAACTTCAGTGATTAATGACGTACAGAAAATGATTCTAGAACAGCCTGAATACAAAACTAGGCCTTGGGATTTATTCGCAAGTTCTTTCTAGTGTAAGGGGACTCTAAAAAATATTAATAATATGGAGTTATATTGAAAATTCAGCTACAGAAACTCCTCTAGTTTCTTGGATTCATGGTTTATGATTTCAGTTTTTTAACTATATTTTAAATTAAACTTTTTATTTTAAGACAATTATATATTTATACACATATTGTAAGAAATCGTAAAGATCCCATGCACCTTTTACCCAGTTTGCCTACTGGTAACATTGTGCAATGCTGTAGTACAATATGTAACCAGGGGATTGACATCTGCTGACAATTGAGAAACTGAAGTGTTCCTTCACCCCAAGCATCTCTCAGGTTGCTCTTCTCTAGCCACCCCTGGTAGCCCCACTTTTTCCTCCATACCTGGCAGCCACTAATATGTTCTCCATTTCTATAATTTTGTCATTTCAAGGATGTTGTGTAGGTGTAGTCACACAGTATGTAACCCTTTGGGATTGGCATTTTTCATTCAGTATAATTTCCTAGAGATTCATCCAGGCTGTCGCATGTCTCAATAGCTGTTAGTTTTTATAGCTGAATAGTATACCAAGGTAGAGAATTACCACTGTTTAACCATTCACCAGGTGAAAGACATCTAGATTGTTTCCAGTTTTGGGCTATTACAAATAAAGCTGCTATAAACACTCATATGCAGGTTTTTGTGTGTAGCATAAGTTTCCATTTCTCTGGGATAAATGCCCAGGAGTGCAATTGTGGGTATATGGCAGTTGCATGTTTAGTTTTTTAAAAAGCTGCCAATCTTTTCCAAATAGGCTGAACCACTTTCTATTCCCACCAGCAATATGTGAATGGTCTAGTTTCTCCATAGACTTGCCAGCATTTGATGTTGTCACTCCTTTTTTTTTTTTTTTTTTTGTAATTTTAGCTGTTCTAATAGATGTTGTGATGGTTAATTTTATTTATCAACTTGGCTAAGCCATGGGCCCAGATATTTGGCTAAACATTGTTCTAGACATTTCTGGGAAGATGTATGTTAAATGAGATCAACATTTAAATCATTAGACTTTTAGTTAAGCCGATGATCCTCCTCATGCAGTCAGCTGAAGGCCTTTATAGAAAAAGACTGACATCCTCTGAAGAAGAGGGAATTCTGCCAGGAGGTAGCCTTCAGACTTTTATTACAGCATTGTTTCTTCTGTGGGTCCCCAGCCTGCCATCCTGCCCTATAATTCTGGACTTGCTAGCCTCTATAATCACGTGAGCCAATTCCTTAAATAAATAAATGTGTGTGTGTGTGTGTGTGTGTGTGTGTAGAGAAAACAGCTTTCTATTGGAAGGCGATGCTTCCAATACTTAGGACTTTCATCGCTAGAGAGAAGTCAATACCTAGCTTCAAAGGACAGGTTGACTTTTTGTTAGTGAGTAATGCAGCTGGTGACTAAGTTGAAGCCGGTGCACATTTACTATTTCCAAAATTCTTAAAAGTTATGCTAAACCTACTCTACCTGTGCTGTGTAAATGGAGCAACAAACCCTGGATGAGAGCACATCTGTTTACAGAATGGTTTACTGAATATTTTAAGCCAACTGTTGAGACCTACTGCTCAGAAAAACAAAGTTTTCTTTCAAAATATTTCTGCTCTTTGATAATGCACCTAGTAACCCCAGAGCTCAGATGGAGGTACGCAAGGAAATTAATGTTGTTTTCATGCCTGCTAATACAGCATCCATTCTGCAGCCCATGGATCAAGGAGTAATTTGACTTTCAAGTCTTATTATTTAAGAAATACATTTCATAAGGCTATAGCTGCCATAGATAGTGATGGAGCTGGGCAAAGTAAATTGAAAACCTTCTGGAAAAGATTCACCATTCTAGATGCCATTAAGAGCATTCATGATTCATGGGAGGAGGTCAAAATACCAGCATTAACAGGAGTTTGGAAGACGTTGATTCCAACCCTCATGAATGACTTCGAGGGGTTCAAGACTTTAGTAGAAGAATTAACGGCAAATGTGGTGGAAATGGCAAGAGAAATAGAATTAGAAGTGGAGCCTGAAAATGTGACTGAATTGCTGCAATCTCATGATAAAGCTTGAATGAAGAGTTGATTCTTACGGATGAGCAAAGACAATGGTTTCTTGAGATGGAATCTACTCCTGGTGAAGATGCTGTGAAGGTTGTTGAAGTAACAATAAAGGATTTAGAATATTATATAAACTTCGTTGATAAGCAGTGGCAGGGTTTGAGAGGATTGACTCTGAGAGTTCTACTGTAGGTAAAATGCTATCAAACAGCATGATGTGCTACAGAGAAATCTTTTGTGAAAAAAAGTCAGTTGACAGGGCAGATTTCATTGTTATTTTAGGAAATTGCCATAGCCACCCCATCCTTCAGCAGCCACCACCCTGATTATCAGTAGCCATCAACATTGAGGCAAAACCCTCTATCAAACTAAAAGATTATGACTCACTGAAGGCTCAGATTATCATTAACATTTTTTATCAACAAAATATTTTTAAATTAAGGTATGTAAATTTTTTTTTAGACATAATGCTATTGCACACATAATAGTGGAAACATAATTTATATGCACTGGGAAACTAAAAAATTGGAAACTTGCTTTATTGCAATATTTACTTTTTTGCAGAGATCTGAAACCAAACCCACGATGTCTCCGAGGTATGCCTGTACTAGTATTCATCTGAGTCATCGCCATGTAATGAGATTTGAAAGGGCATTAACTGTGGGAATGTACCATGCAAATCACTGTGCTTGTTTGTCTTAAATTTGTTTCTGTTAAGTCTGAAATATTAGGAAGTATAAAATATACATAATTCTAAAGAAGTTATTTGTATTTTCAAATAAAATACAGTATAATTAGATGTTAAAGTGCAACTTAGGAATTCATCGTGGTGAAGCATTCACTAATACCAGACTTATAAAATAATAAGTCATTTAATTATTTAAATGAGAATAGGTACTCAAAAACAACTTTTTCTTAAGCACTTCTAATTACCTCCAAATGATTTTTAATCTGTGTAGCAGTTCTTTTATCAGTCATGTAAAAGTAAACTTATATGTACTGCATTTTTCAAAATTAGTAAAGTCAAATTCATTTTTTTATTAATTATCCAACAAATATTTATCACCTGTCTGCCATGTACCAGGTGCTTACTGTTCCAGCAGTGGTTAACTGCAGTGAGCAAACCATTAGGCTACACGGTCAGGGCACCAGACAGACAGCAACTGTACAGCAAGTTAGGCAGCTCCACCTGCCTAGAGGAGAAGTCAGGGTGTGAGGTCTGCAGAGTGATGGTGGAGTGGCTGTTTGTATGCAGAGTTCAGGAGAGGTCTTGGGATTTGAGCAGAGGCCTGAAGCATGGGAGGGAGGGAGAGGGGAGAGGCAAGAGCCAGTTTGGAAAGTAGTTATGTTCATCTAGTCTTAGAAGTTTTGTCAGATTTATATGTACAGAAAACACTAGTAAATTAAAGCAATCAGTAAAAAGACCGTCCCCCCCACCCCCAAGTTGGCTCCTGCTTCCCGTCTGGTTTAGAAGAGGTTTCTCTTTGACAAAGTAGAAACTGCCTCCTTTTCCATCTTTCCGTAGAAGACCTTTTCTTAGGAAAGCTTGCCTCTTAGGCTTTATCTAGACTGGTGTTTCTCAGCTCTAAATTGAAATATATCCAGTAAATACCACAGCTTCTGATGTAAGAAAAAATACATTAACGTCATCCAACAAGAGCTTTTCTTTGCATTTATTCCCTAAGAGAAAAGTAGAATATCAAATGGGCTAACTTTATATTCTGTGTACAATGACTCGTATTATTATTTACCACTCTTTCAAGTCCCTTTAGAAACTGTTTTGAGCATAAAATTAGAATGAGAATTTCAAATTGCTTCATTGTAACTGAGAAAAAAGAAATCTCGGTGTCATGTTCCTTATCAGTAAAAGCTGGCACTCTTCCCCTCTTTGGGGTTGGATAACTGGTCAGTGTGGGGTCTCAGAAACCCTTGTTTTATTCATTTACCACCCCAGGAATGATTTATGCCCTCTAGGGGAAGGAGAAAGTGGCTTCTTGTGTTCGCTTAAAGAATGTCTGAGAGGGAGGCCTTTTCCTCCTGGTTCTGTGAACACTTTCCTAAGTGGAAATGAAGTAACTTTCTAAGTATTGATCAGCCTCCTACTGGCCCATTACTAGCAGGGAGATAGTAAGGCCTTTAAATATTTGCCTCTGTACTCGCAATAGAATATTTTCAGTTTGCTGTGTGGGCAGATGAATGTGCTGATGTTAGCAATGAGTATTGTCTGCTCAGCTGTCATGTAGACAGGTTTCCTAGATGGGAAGGTGGCTTTTACATTCATATCTTAAATATTTTATCAGATTTGTTTGTACAGAAAAATAGTTTATTGAATTTATTATACAGAAAATGCCAGTAAATTGAATAGGCCTACAAAAGAGAAGTAAAACTTTATACTTACCTAGGTAGTGATTTGTCTTGGTAGCAGCACACTGCAGTGAGCCCTTTAAAAGCTTTTTCCTGCTGTGATCGTGTCATACCTAATTCAGAGTGTGTCGTATCGAAATGAATAATGGGGCCAGGCACAGTGGCTCAGGCCTGTAATCCTAGCACTTTGGGAGGCTAAGGCGAGAAGATCACTTGAGGCCAGGAGCTCGAGACCAGCCTGAGCAAGGACAAAATCCTGTCTCTACAAAAAATATCTAACAATTAGCCAGGCGTGGTGGTGTGTGCCCAGCTATTTGGGAGGCTGAAGCAGGAGGATTGCTTGAGCGCAAGACTTGGAGGCTGCAGTGAGCTATATTAGGAGGCCGTTGTGCTCCAGCCTGGTCAACAGAGTGAGATCCTGTCTCAAAAAAAAAAAAAATAAATAGAATAATGGTATTGTAAGTGGATTTCTGGCTGCCAGCTTGTTTTGCCAGTTCCATAGGATCTCTGCTTTGGGCCATGCCTTCCCATTATTTGCTCATTTGTGGTTGGTTTTTGTTTACACATTTAGGTGATGATATTTGAACTGGCTTACCACGTGCAGTCATTTCTCAGCGAGCATAACAAGCCCCCTCCCAAGTCTTTCCATGAAGAGATGCTGAAAAGGCGAGCTCAGGAGGAGCAGCAGAGGCTGTTGGAAGCCAAGCGGAAGGAGGAGCAGGAGGTGAGACGCCCTTGTCAACGTGGGCTGCCAGCCTGGAGGATGCAAGCTTCTATAGGTTTTTACTCTGTCTCTGCCTACAGACTTATCTTTATGTTTTGCTCAGCATTTGACTGAAGGAAGGTAGATTTGTATGAGAGGAGGTGCCAAAAGTAACTAAAAAATACTATGAGCAGTTCCCTCCTGACACACATCACTGCTGCTGCTTAGAACTTAGTCTAGGTCTTAAAAAAGAGAGAGAGACAGAAAGGAAGCCATTTAGCCAAGCTTCCTGTGGTATTTCTGAGTTCCTCGAGCTGTGTAGAAATTCACTGAGTTTTAGGTGCTCTTTTCTTTTTCCCTGTGTGAGACAAGCATCTCATGCCCAAATGAGTATCAAAAGTCAGGGAATAAACTGTCTTTGTTCACTAACCATTTGTATTTTTTTCTTTACTCTGTTTGCGTAAGGGTATAAACTCCTGTCTTATTTTAAAAATCCTTTAAATCAAAGATAATATATGCGGTCTAAATTTCCTTCTTGATTTTAACTTAATTTTTTTTCTATATAGCCTTTTGATCAACTTATCTAGAACTTATTTTGGTTCAAGTTGTGGGCTGAAAAAAAAAAGCCTAAGTTCCCCCTCCAACCCCCGCCTCCGGACCTTTTCTTAACACATTTATTAAATAATCATTCTTTATTTAAAGTGATGTGTACTACTTCCTTTAAAATATATTTCAACTACTTATCTATACTACGTTCTGTTTGTCAGTTGTCTATTTTGTCCATCTGTTTTTTCCTTGAGTGTCTGACATAGCCTTTGCATTACTGTATCTTTATGATGTTTTGATACCTGACAAGTCAGGCCCACCCTTCCCTGTCCTTTCATCTTCCGTTGTTTTTTTGTTTTTGTTTTTTCCCCCTCAGCCACTTACCCCTTTATTCTTACAGACAAACTGTAGGGTTGCTTTCTCAAAGTCAAAACAGAACAAATAATCCCCCTGGCATTTTGATTGGAATTGCACTAAATTTATATGTTCATTTTGGAAGAATTGATATCTTGAGAGTATTCAAACTTCCCATCCAAGACTGTTTCTACATTGATTTTTATCTGTTGGTGAGGCTTTCTAGTTTGTTCCCTATAGGTATGACGACTTCTTATAGTTACTTCTAAGGTTTTTGCTTTTTCCTTCTTAGGTTCTTATGCCTGACTCTTTTGTTTTGTTTTTTCTGCTTTATTTTGTTTACCCTGTGCTTATGTTAACACTCTTTGTAGGCCTCATTCATTTTGTTACTCATCTCCTATTTAAATTGTGTAGCCTAGTTATCATTTAGAGTCCATAGTTTTCTATTATCATTGTTTTTAGGAGGACACATTTTTATTAGAAGATAGTGAATATTTAGCTAACAGTCTTGTTTACTGCTATAACTACCTATACATCTGGGGTATGTTTTTATATTTTATATTATTGCTGGTATCATTTTTGGTGGTCTCTTAACAGTTTTGATATTTACAATCTAGAATATTGGGACTCATAAAAATGGGTGGAGATCAAAATACTTTTAATACTAGGAAAGCTGATTGGAGAATGCAGGTCAAGGTCTATGGCAAGTGAGTGTGGTATCTGGGCCATCGCCAGGCCTGGGCATTGGGAGGACAGCTCAGCCCACCTCCACCAAGCTGGCCCTGGACCAGCATGTCCGCTGCAGACAGGCAGATATCAGAGAGCAGGGGCTGAGACACATGTGAGAAGTGATAAGCCAACAGCGTTGCTGTGGCGAAGTCCCTGGACATGGAAATATGAAGAGTGGAGAGCAAACGCCCCTGCCCACACCCTTCTAACCCCTGTTTAAATGGGAATGCCTGTCGAGTAAGAACTCCGATAAAACTGGTGGAACTGCACTTTGGACTGAGATTCAGTATATTCACATCTCTTGGAAAGGAGGGCTTGAGTTATTGAAATTCAAAAGATGTTCTGTGGTTCCAGAGTTTATATATTTGTGCATTTCAGAGATTGGCATTTGATGGTAGTTTGTTTTGTTTCAGCAACGTGAAATCCTTCATGAGATTCAGAGAAGGAAAGAAGAGATCAAAGAAGAGAAAAAAAGGAAAGAAATGGCTAAGCAGGTACTCTGTCAACTCTACTGTACCAAAATGATTTACATCTTGTGAAACATAAAATGTTTTTATTTCCATTGATATTTTTCTCTTCTGTATTTCTATTGGTAGTAAAGCTTAAGATGAAGCACTAAAAAAAAAAAAAAAAATTACTGTTTATTTTAGGCTCCCCGAAGAGGTGGCAAAATTTAGAGTTGTATATTATCTGCAAATGATATAGGCTAATATAATTATAGTAATCTATCAAATGAGTTGAGGGAGAGAAGAGATTGATGCTTTTATAATTAACCTGGACTGAAACTCTTAATACTTGGAAAACAAAACTATTTGTTCATACTGAAGAGTCAGTGGGAGCCATTTGAATCTGCCTGAAATTTCATGCAATGATGGAAAAGGATGATTCAACAGAGCAGGTTTCAAAGGCAGTGGTGAAAAAAGATAAAGTGCTTTTTCCTTTATTTTTCCTGAGTCCAGCGCAATCAAAAAACCAGTTATTCATGTTTGGAGAAATTCAGAGGAAATTTCACTCATCTTTTATAGAATTGTGACATTTAACATAGGAGACACTATATGGTGTGGCAGGAAGAGGCACTAATGTGCAGAGAAGCAGCACCTGGCTTAAAGAGAGCTTTGGCTTTTTTACTGCCTGTCTCTGTGACCTTGACAAGTGACACTCCCTGTGACTCATTTTCCTTAACCCTAAAATGGGACTGATAATGCCTTCCATTCTGTCTCGTGTAATTGTTCCCACAGACAAATGTACTTCCCTATGTGAAAGTATAAAGCTATGTACAAATATAAGATGATGTCACTGTTCCTGCTGGCTCTGCTGTCTTGCGTGTGACCGGCCTTCCTATCAGCCGCTCTCTGCTCTCTCTTGGAATCCTCTCTTCTTCTGCTCTTCTCCCTCACTTTTCAGACATATTCCAAGATTATAAGCACTTATATTTATAAAACTCACATTCTCTTGAAATTGTGATCTGGACTTCAGTTCTTGAACTAGTACGTATTTGGGCATCAAATTTTTTAAAGTTGAGTTCAACATTATTTCACTTGTAAGCATTCAGCTTAAATAAAACATGTAAAACATGCATTCTATGCAGAATTGGTAATTATGTACCACAGTTGTCTTCCGTTTATGACTTACATCTAAAGTAGGTTTTACTTTTCTTTTTCTAGGAACGTTTAGAAATTGTTAGTTTGTCAAATCAAGATCATACGCCTAAGAAAGACCCAGGAGGACACAGAACGGCTGCCATTCTACATGGAAGCTCCCCCGACTTTGTGGGAAATGGCAAACATCGGGCAAACTCCTCGGGAAGGTTCAGGTAAGTCCCTGGGGTTTCTGACGTGGGAGGATGAAAAATGTAGAAGGATTAAAACAACTTGTAGTGAAATTTGATGGAATTTTCAGGTAATAGTCTTAATAACTTTTTTCAAAGCCTACATAAATATATTAGTTAGCAGTATAAAACAAAATTTTCATTTAACCGTTCCCAAGTATCTTTAATGAAACCAGTTTTGTGTTCATTCTTTTTTATAATAGCCTATGACACATCGCAAACTTGCTTTCAGTACAGTCTGATTTGACTTTTAATGACGGACTATTCAGTAAGTGATTTGATATTTTTTCTTCTATCAGAATCATCATTGTTCCGTCACATGTCACAGTGTATGTGTTTCAGTCTGCAATGCCTTAGGTCCCGCCACAGGTGTGGGGAATGCTCCAAAGATAGCACAGCTGCAGAGCATCTGTTACATGGGAATGGGAGCCCCAGTTTGCTGCCAGGGTTCCCCTCCCTCCTGCTACTGCAGTGGGCTCCTGGCTTGTTCCCTGTCACCAGAGGTCACTTGAAAGACACTACTTCTTCCTCCACGTTGTTTTCCACTCAAGAATTGTGACTTCTCTATCAGTTTGTCCCCCTGTAGACCAGATAGAAATTTTAGTGCAGAAACCATTTGTGAGTGGTTATTAAATAGTGGAGGTACTTTTAGCTTCATTATATGTTTGAACTGTCTCTTGTAAGACTCCAAGGAGCTCTTAAAAGCAACACTTTGCTTCTATGAAAAGAAACATTTTAAGTGCCAAACTAAAGGTTTATATAAACTTCTGGGTTATATTATAGTTCATTTATTAGAAGGAACCATTTTAGTTCTTTCCCTTATTATCTACTTTTTAAAAACTGACAAGCTCAGAAATCATTTTAACATTAATGTTTACCTATTAGGGTGAAATAAATTTTTAAAATATTATTTCTGGTAACAATTCCTTTTTGAGATTGTAACTCCTTACCAATTTAAATTATTTTTGCAACTGAGCTTCCAAAAGACAGTAGAATTTGAAGTTGTCAGAGAATTTTACTAGGAAATATTGTGTAAATTTTTACTGTAATAGAAACAGCTAGATTCAATGATATGAATAAGTTTTTTCAGATGTTTGGAAGACAATTTTCTTAAGTTGAATCGTTTCCATTTTTGTGGCTGACTATAAACAGTGGGTCCAAGATTAGACTTACTTTTTAATCACAGATAGCAAGTTTATTCAAAGGAGAATGGTAAGTTCTTTCTCTCTTCGATATGGGCAAAACAATTATAAAATGCCTGCAGAGTGGCATTTCTATATCTTGGATAGAACAACATTCCATGTCCAAGAAGAAAGATGAAAAGAGATCGTTTTCATCTGTTTCATCTGTTGTTTGCCAAGTTTGTTGCACATACACATTGAGTATCTCTTATCTGAAATGCTTGGGACCAGAAGTGTTTCAGATTTCAGATTTTTTCAGATTTTGGAATATTTACATTACATTTACCAGTTGAGTATACCAAATCCAAAAATCTGAAATCCAAAACGTTCCAATGAGCATTTTCTTTGAGTTTCATGTCAGTACTCAAAATATTTCAGATTTTGGAGCATTTTGGATTTCAGATTTGGGGATTTGGGGCCTGCATGGAACTCTGTGCTGGTACTAACTGTATTGGCTACTGATTTGGAAGTGTAGTTTACATGCTTCTTTGGATAAGAAATAAGTCTTTGATCCCCCAAAGTACCTCGTGGCATACTTTTGATTTCTTTTTCTTCCTTGCTGTTCCTTGGTCTTTATGGGTTGGAAAGTCAAAGGAAAAAAGCAAAGTGCTCTGTTTTATTCTGTCTGTTAATAAATACATTTGTGGAGTTAGTAGAGACAGCCTTGCTATCAATATTGTTAGCTGGCAGTATTCAAATTGGCTGTGACTAAAAGCAATAAACTCTAGAACCATGATTCATTCATTCATTCAGCAAATACTTACTGAGCACTTGCTATGTGCTGGGGACTATTCTGAGTCCTGGGGATTCAGCAAACAGGATCAAGAAGGCCTCTGCTTTCGTGGAGCTTGCGTTCCAGTTGGAGGGAACCACCCACAAATAAACAAGGCAATATCAGGCAGAGGTTAGTGCTGTGCAGAGGGTCAAAATAGGCTGTATTGAAGAGAGAGTGGGTCGCCGCTTTGACTGAGTATTTGGAGGAAAAAATACAAGGGTTGGATCTAGAGTGGCTTTAGATTGGGGAATACAAGGACTGGGTGATGAGAAGGAGCCAACTACCCAAAGGTCAGAGGGAGGACATCTCAGCACGAAGAGCAGCTGGTACAGGTGACCTGAGGCTGGCATGCGTGTATCATGTGACGAGCTCATCAAACAGGCTGGTGCAGCTGGAATTGGTGTGGGGAGAGTGGTTCTTGGGGCAGGATGGGGAGGGGCAGGTCACAGAGGGCTTTATTAGCCAGGTCAGGGGTTCAGAGTTAGTGAGAAACTTTGGAGGTTTAAATAGGAATATGATACTACCTGATTCATGCTGTATAAAGTTCTTCTTGCCTACAAGGGAAAATGGGCAACAGGAAAACAACAGTGAGGAGTGATTTTTGTGTCTCGTTCCTTACCACCTTCCCCTCTCCCTTGCCACATCAGTCCTTTCAGCACAACAAGCTCCTTTGCATCTCAGAGACTCTGCTGATAACTCTACCTGGTACGCTCTCCCGCTGGCACTTGCATGGCCAGCTCCTCCTCCTCATTCAGTTCTTCCCTCAAACGTGACCCCTCAGAGACTCCTTCCTGAGCCTGCCCACCCCACTTCTCAGCTTTGTCACTTGTTATCCAGGTCTGCGTTGCATTTCTCTACATAGCACTTAACCACTAGCTGAAATTCTTATTCATTTGTTTGCTTTTGAATGTAGAGTCTGTGAGAGGAAAGATCTCATCTGTGTTTTCCTCCATACCTGGAACACTGCCTGGCAGGCACGTCGTAGGTACTGAGTAAACATCTGATGGCTGGGTGCAGTGGCATGCACCTGTAGTCCCAGTTACTCGGGAGGCTGAGGCAGGAGAATCACTTGAGCACAGGAGTTGGAGGCTGTAGTGAGCTATGATTGTGCCACTGCGCTCAAGCCTGGGTGAGCAAGACACCCAGACTTGGTCTCAGCAAGACTCTGTCTCAGAATAAACAAACGAACAAACAAAGCAAATGCAGGAAGAGAGGGAGGAAGGAAAGATAATAGAAAGGTAGAAACTGTGTTTTGGGTGTTTGTAGAGTCTGCAACCTCTTCAGCAAGGGCAACTCTGCTTTTCTTGATCTGTGGGGTCTATCAAGAATCAGTGAGATTTTATTTAACAAAAGGTTTCCACTGCTTAAAATAAGAGGAAGAGGACAAAACCACTCACTATTCTAGCAGAAAGACCTTCCATGCCTGATGCTCAAGGGCCTGGCCTCTTGACCGAGCTTTTCGCTGATGAGTCTTTGCCTTTGTGTAAAGAACTTTATTTTCTGTGTCCTTCAAGTTGTTTCCCCTCCCCTCCCTTGAAAGATTTACTTGTTTAAAAAATTGAGGTAGAAATCAAATAACATAAAATTAACCACTTTAATGTATACAATTCAGTGTCAAGTTGTCTTTTGTAAAATGCAGACTTAATCCTCCCCGATCCCTGTCTTCCTCCCAGGGATGTTGCACCTGATAAATGGACACTCTGAACTTTTTAGGAGAAGTAAAAAATATATATATATCTCTATAAAATAGCTCATGGTAGAAAATCATCTTCACATATTCAGACTTATTCTGTTTGCATGTTGTTGAAGTGTAGCCCAGAATCTAGAATACATCCTGCATTTCCACCCTCAAACAAGATCAGGTTATCTCGTAGTGTGTTTTCCCTGTCCTAAAGCCAAGGATGGTTACTGCTGGCTGTTCATCCTTACAGAGAAGAGATAATAATTAAAGATATAAGTAGAGGCCAGGCGCAGTGGCTCACGCCTGTAATTCTAGCACTCTAGGAGGCCGAGGGGGGAGGATCGCTCAAGGTCAGGAGTTTGAGACCAGCCTGAATAAGAGCGAGACCCTGTCTCTACTAAAAATAGAAAGAAATTAGCCAGGCAACTAAAACTATATAGAAAAAAAAAATTAGCTGGTCATGGTGATGCATGCCTGTAGTCCCAGCTACTCGGGAGGCTGAGGCAGGAGGATCTCTTGAGCCCAGCATTTTGAGGTTGCTGTGAGCTAGACTGATGCCACGGCACTATAGCCTGGGCAACAGAGACTCTATTAATCAATCAGTCAATAAATAAATATAAATATATATATGTAGAGGACATGGATTCCCTCCCCTCTCCCCAGAAAGCTGGGGAACCACTATAGTATGAAGGATCTGTGTAGGGAGACAGGGGATCCTTGATACATCTCTCCAAACCTGTGTTCCTCTGTTGTTTGCTATTTTTCTGGTTGGTTTCCTAGAGGCATAGACTGGTTCACCTCAAATTAAACAATATCGGGGATTCCTATTAACTTTGTTTCTACAAAGCTGCCCCGGGTTTCAAGTTGCAGGATCAAGAGCTAGACTTTTTGGTGGCATCTTGATGAATTAGGCAGGAAGGTGAGACTATCCCAGTACCGTGTGTCTCAGGTAAGATCCTCTTTCTCCATCCCATCCCAACCATCTGTGCTATTGATCACGGTGGAGAGGTCTTTTGGATGGTAGCCCAATTCTCAAATCCCCACTTGACAAATTGCCACCTCTCTTCTTGCCATTGGCTTTTTTTAATCTTTTTTTTTTCCCCCTTTTTTCAGGTACCAAGGTTCTAGAGGCCTAATGTAGTCTTCTAAAATTGAATTACGTTTCATTCTCTGTCCTTTATAAAACCTAGTTAATATTATTTTGCAATTTTGTTTGAAACATCCTTTATCCTTTGTAGGTTGGGTACTGCCACAGCTACTTGACAAAACTGACAACATGGATGATGTTTCTAATAATACCGCACACCCCATGGACCTCCATAATCCAGGCTAGATCACTGATGATCAGACTGGAGTCATTGCTTCTAAACACCACCTGTCGGCTTTCACGGGTGTTTCCACTGGAGTTCAGAAGCTTGTTTTACTTATCAATGGGTCAGATTCCAACAGGGTGTTTTAAACCCGGTTCTTGATGAGTTCCAAATGAAGAGTATGAGCACCCAATGTGTACACATCTTTTGGGTGAAAACAGTGGGCATTATGACATTGGATTTTTTATTCCTTCTTTTCAGACTCTCTGTGATTTTTCTTTCTATCCTTTGGCATTGTTCCTGCTGTTAATCTGTCCCAGGTGGCATGTACATTTGTCACTTTCTTGACACTTTCCCTTTTAAAATGATCCTGCTTCTCCTTCAATCCTAGTTATACCTTGTCTTATAGCACTCGTAACACTCTCACTGTTTGTACTTCTCAGTCATAATGGGGTGATTCACATTCTAAAACACCTTAAAACCAAGCATTTACACGCCGTAAACTAAAGAACATTAAAATGGCCCAGACTAAAATGACCATTAGTATCATCTGTTGGCAGGGCAAAAGCTGATATAGAGGTGCTTCTGCATAATTTATGTTAATAAGTCATTTTGAACCTTTGCTTTTTATCCTTTTCTCCATAAATCTCAGTTTGACTCTGGTTGGACACACAACTTTAGAAGTAGAAATTTAGATAGAATTACAATATATTTGTTATTCTCTGATGTTTAGAGTATGTGGACATATGTGTAGTATAAGAGACCCATATCATAATGCATAATCTTGTCACCAGTGTGGGAGGGGTTTGGGGAAGCAGAAGATGTATAGGATTGGGAGCAGAGAGACCAGGTGATAATGGAGTGTTGCATGTGTCCAGGAGAAAGTCAAAGATGACCTCAACAGGGCAGGGAAAATGGAGAGGACATGGTACCTGGGAGTCAGTGGGATGCAGGATATCTAGAAGCCCAAGGAGACTCAGAGGTCTCTGCCCGATGAGACAGAATGGATAACGGTGTCACTAAGCAAAACCAAAGAACCAAGGGGAAAAAAATCAGGCTAGAGTGGGAGAAAGGGAAGTGGCCGTGTTATTGACATTGCAGTGGTATGAGAAGTAAAGAGAAGGGGTGCGGAAGTGAAGATAGCAAGTGATACCAGGAACAGGGGTGGGCGGTGCAGGATTGAGGGAGGGGTCTGTGGGTGGGAGAGATTTAGAGGCTGAGGGAAGGAGCCAATATAGAGAGGGACTAACGGATGGCCCAAGATCCCAGGGGAGACTGTAGGGAAAGGTACTGAGGACAGGGCAGCTGTTCTTCCCCAGAGTCACCTGAAGAGAAAGAATAGTGCCAGTGCCAAGTAACTTCACAGGCGGAACGATACAAATTGTGCAGTTCACTCCTCATTGCCTCATGTGCTCAGTGAAAGTAAAAGCCAAGCTTATGCTCTGAATGAGAGAGTAATCTCTCTAGAGATCTTCTAGAGATCTGATCATGTGCTTCATTGAAGTGTTTCTTGTAAGTGTTCAGTCCTGACTATCAAAAGCTCTGTCCCCTGCCTCTTCCCTGTAACCCACTTCCCCATTTATCAGTTATTTTTGCATCATAATCTAATTTCACAGCTATTGCTCCCCACCCAGAAAAAAAAGTATAAAAAAGAAAGAGCGGAGAGATTGGGTCTTGAGTGTTTTGGGGAAGTCATGGAGGGGAACGACGGGAGTATCTACCAATGGTTGGGGGCCCTGTTGGAAACTAGGAATTTGTAGTGGCTCCAAATCCCTCCTGGTTTGCAGCTTTCTCCAGGTGTGCATGAGCATAGGAATGAAGAGATTGCAGAATCAATGTGGGAGTGATCTAAATCACTGCCAGCCAGTAGAACTTTTTATGATGATGGAAATGTTCTATTATATATCTGTGCTGTCCACTAGCCCACGTGTAGCTGTTGAGTACTTACATGTGGCCACTGCACTTGCACTGAATTTTTCATTTAATTTGAATTTGAACAGCCACAGAGGCTCCTAGCTACCATATTGAGCAGCACAGACCTAGAGTTAAGGGGTCTGTGGAGATGACAGTGGGAAGTGGAAGCATTTGCATAGCTTGCCCATTAGCACCTCCAGCTCGATTCCCAGGGGAGATAGTTTGACTGTGAATGGACTAGTAAACAGGAGAAAATGGAGGGGCCAGAATTTCCTACGTTAATCTTAAAGAAAAAAATCATTGTCGAAATTTATTTCTAAGGCGAGAACGTCAGTATTCTGTATGTAGTGGTGAAGATTCTCCTGGCTCCTGTGACGTCCTGTACTTCAATATGGGGAGTCCCGATCAGCTCACGGTGTGCAAAGGGAAATGTATTGGTGAGTAAACTGGCAAAATTCTTCTAAATTACTGTCATGATGAAAGTTAATCATGAAGGAATGCGGTAGAATAGACATTGTCGTTTAGACCAGCAAAGTCCAAGGAAGACCATCAAGCCAGTAGTTGGTCATTCTAGCTCCCATTCCCAGTGCCTGGAATGAGAAGTCGCTCAGGCTTCCCCTAACATAAGAGGGAAATAAAAACCTGTGCTCTTGGAAATATTGTCAGCATAAAGATAATTTTAAGTTTGTCATCACAATTATCTAAGCTTTTTGAGACAAAAAATGTTTAAAATATTATCAATCAGTAGAATTTTACATCATGTACACCTAATGTTAATAAAATAATGTGTAACAAAGAGTTCTAATGCCTGTGATCTTTACTGACCAAATCTTTTGAGTTGACATCCATTTCCTTGTCATTTTCCTGCTTGGCATGTTATGCGTGACTGGGAAAACCACGTTATTTACTGTGTGTCGGATTTAGCAGTTTTATCTACTGATGACTATTTGGAATGAAGCTGGTTCAGCAATCAGGATTTGAATTGCTCATATTAAAATCAACTTTTCAGTGTCTACTTCCTTTCCCCTAAACATATATCATCTTTTCTCAGCTACATGGATAAAGCCACTGATTGGTATAGGGATCACATGTACGTAGTGAATTTGACACTTAACTTTAATTTTCAATCCCATGAATGAATGTTTTTACCAAAGCTAACAGGTAGCCAAATTACCTGAATTGAGTTTGCTTTCTTTCAGCATCTTTTCTCCTTCTCTTTAAGGAGATACCAATAAGCTGGAGAGTTGCCAAGGAGCAGGTAGCAGGAGGAGGGGAAGAAACCAAACCTCTCAGTAGTCTATGAACTAGATACTTAATCATGGCTGATTGAAAGCATCCTAGATAGTACAAAATTTTGCACATACACACAGCTGCCTATTCAAACAGAGCCACATTGGGGCAGGTTCAAGACCTTGGTAGAGATGGTTGGCTTTGGACCTGAGACAGTCCTTGACTGAGAGGCATTTCAGATTCATGAATTAACAAGATAAAACTCACTACTTGTAATAACCTGTGGAAATCAGGAAAGGAAATTAATCTAAGTGCTTATTATAATACCTTAACTCAGTCTCTTATTCTCACTGGTATTCATTAGACAGATTCACCTGAGTTATAATAACCCTCATTAGGAGGCACATTTGCAGTTGGAGAATATTTTATAAAACCACCAAGGAAATTATTTATTTTGTTTTTTCATAATGGGTCTTATTTTCTAAACTATGCCCTAATTTTTTATAAAATATTTTTATATTTTTATTTATTATTTTTTATTTTCAATGAAGTATTTTTATTATGAAAACTAATATTTGTTTTTCAGTCCGAAGTTGTTAGAAGTAGAGAGAAGAGAGGTTTTTTCTGGATATGGATAAGGCACTGTAGAGACGTCTGTGTAAGTGATCATTGTTAGCACATAATAAGAGTTTCAGTCAGGGTTCTTTTGGTGACTTATTTTCCTTTAGCCTCATTGCAGTGTGGTCTTTTGTCCTTTTTATTACCCTCATCGTGAAAAAATGACAAGAAGAGGTTGGCAATAATTAAGTTATGTTGTTAAAAAAAAAACTCAGCGATTATGAAATGCCTAATTAGCCCCAATTGGGGAGATAAATATTGCAAGACAATGTACTGTTTAATGCACAGATTTAATTAAGCTGTATATAAATAACATTGCACTCCATTCTGTAAACATTTAGATGTCCTATGTCTCCAATGGACTGCTTAGATCCCATATTTCTCAGGTTGCTTCCTTTGGTTGACAAATTTTCCAACATCAGTTTTTCTCCCCATGGGCTAAGTCAGTTATTTTTGACTAGCATAATAGATTATCTTAATTAAAATCTCTAAATTATCAGCATTTCTATGAAGTAAAAACTGCTTCTAGATAAAAAGTCTAGGTGAGCTAGTTCAGTCATATTTCTCCAAAGTAGTACTGTGGCTGAGACTATTTTATTGTATATGTACATGTTACTACAGTTTTCATTTTTCAAATGGAAAAAATAATTATCAGCATCTCATTAAAATTTTTTTTCATTGTAAAGAAAATGTAGCACTATGGAAAATGATTATTTATATACTAAGAGGAAAAATCAGAACACTGTATATCAGTGGTTCTCAACTGGGGGCAATTTTGTAACCTAGGGGACATTTGGTGATATCTGCAGACATTTTGATGGCTAAGACTGGGGTGATGGTGCTACTAGTATCTAGTGAGTGGAAGCCAGAGAACCTGCTGAACATCCTACAGTGCACAAGATAGCCCTCTACAATGAATTTGGACTATCTGGTCCAAAATGTCATTGTGCCAAGTGTGCTGTATATGCTATGATTTGGTAGATTAGGGGGGAAAAAGGTAAAGGGAACTAAAAGAAAAATAAAATAATGATAGTTTCTCCTTTTCTAATTTTTTTGTTTTGTTTTGTTTTGTTTGAGACAGAATCACTCTGTCACCCAGGCTAGAGTGCCGTGGTGTCAGCCTAGCTCACAGCAACCTCAAACTCTTGTGCTCAAGCAATCCTCTTGCCTCAATATCCCAAGTAGCTGGGACTACAGGCATGCACCACCACACCTGGCTAATTTTTACTATTTTTAGTAGAGCTGGTGTCTTGCTCTTGCTCAGGCTGGTCTCGAACTCCTGAGCTCAAATGATCCTCCCACCTCAGCCTCCCAGA
>CAUYRT010074566.1:0-31043 GCA_963574885.1 Lepilemur ruficaudatus | reverse complement strand
GTTATTCATCTGTTCACATTTTCTATTTCTTCTTGCTTCAGTCTTGGTAGGTTATATGTATCCAGTAATTTATCTGTTTCTTCAAGGTTTCTGAATTTATTGATGTATAGTTGTTTATAGTAATCTCTAATGATCCTTTGTATTTGTGTGTTATCCACTATGATGTCTCCTTTTTCCTTGCTGGTTTTACCTATTTGCATCTTTTCTTCTTCTTTTTTTTTTCTTAGTCTAGCTCATGGTTTGTTGATTTTGTTTATATTTTTCTTAAAAAAAAACTTTTATTTTTTTTTTAGTCTAAATTTTGTTTATTTCTGCTCTGGTCTTTATATCTTTTTTTCTACTAATTTTTGATTTAGTTTGTTTTTCTAGTTCCTTGAGGTGCATATCTTTAGGTTTTTTATTTGATGTAGGCATTTATTGCCATTAACTTACCCCTTTATACTGCTTTTGCTGTGTTCCATAGGTTTTGGTATGTTGTGTTTCTACTTTCATTTGTTTCATGAAATTTAAAAATTTTATTCTTTCATTCTTAATTTTCTCCTTTACCCATTGGTCATGCAGGAGCATGTTGTTTAATTTCCATGTACTTTTATGATTTCAAATGTGTCTCTTATTATTGATACCTCATTTTATTCCACTGTGGTTAGAAAAGATACTTGCTAGAATTTTGATTTTTAAAGTTTTTGAGACATATTTTGTGTCCTAACATGGTCAGTTCTGGAAAATGTTCTGTGTGCTGATGTGTGATGTGGATGTGTGATGAAAAGAATGTGTATTTGTAGCTGTGGGGTGAAATGTTCTGTAAATGTCTGTTAGATCTATTTGGTCAATGGTGCAGTTTAGATTCAATGTTTCTTTGTTGATTTTCTGTCTAGATATCTGTTCCATGCTGAGAATGAGGTGTTAAAGTCCCCAAAATTATTGTATTGGGGTTTATCTCTCCCTTCAGATCCAATAATATTTTTCATCTGGGTGTTCCAGTGTTGGGTGCATATATATTTATAATCATTATATTCTCTTGCTGGCTGATCCCTTTATTATTCTATAGTAACCTACTTTGTCTCTTTTTACAGCTTTTAACTGGAAGTCTATTTTGTCTAAGTATAGCTACTCATGCTCATTTTTGGAGTCCATTTCATGTGATATCATTTCCATTCCTTCACTTTCAGTCTATTTGTGTCTTTACAGATGAGGTGATTTCTTGTAGGCAGCATATATTTAGGTCTTTTTCTTTTTAATCCATTCAGCCAATCTATATTTATTAAATGGGAGATTTAATCCATTTACATTCAAGGTTATTACTGATACGTGAGGACTTACTCTTCTTTCATTGATTGTTTTCTGGTTGCTTTGTATATCCTTTGTTCCTTACTTCACCTTTATTATTTTATTTTTGTGATTAAGTGATTTTCTGTAGTAATACAGTCTGACTTTTTTTCTCTTTCTTATTTGTATTAATATATAAGCTCTATCAGTGAGTTTTATAGTTTTACATGTTTTCTTGATGGTAGTTATTGTCTTTTCACTTCCAGATGTAAGACTCCCTTGATCATTTATTTTAAGGCCAGTCTAGCAGTGATAATTTTCCTCAGTTTTTTGCTTGCCTGTGAAAGATTTAATTTCTCCTTCACTTATAAAGTATAACTTTTCTGGGTATAGTATTATTGGTCGCAAGTTTTTTCCTTTCTGTATTCTGAATGTATCATCCCATTCTTTTCTGGCCTATAAGATTTATACTGAGAAATCTACTGTTAGTTAAATGTGGATTTCCTTATATGTGCTCTGATGCTTTCCTGGTGCTGCTTTTAAAATTCTTTGTTTGTCTTTGACTTTTGACAATTTGACTATAATGTGCTGTGGAAAGGACATCTTTGGGTTGAAGCTATTTGGGTTTCTTTGAGCTTCCTGGACCTGGATGTTCATCTCTCTCCCAAGACATGAGAAGTTTTCTGCTATTATTTTATTAAATATGTTTTCCTCACCTTTCCCTTCTCCTTTTTTTCTGGACTGCCCATATATTTGTTTGCTTAATGGTGTTCCATAAATCCTGTAGGCTTTCTTCTTTCTTTTTTATTCTTTTCTTTTTTCTTTTTTGTCTACCTGTGCTATTTCAAAAGACTTGTCTTCAAGTTCAAAAATTCATTCTGTTGGATCTAGTTTGTTGTTGAAGCTCATAATTGTTTTTTTCTTTTTCATTCATTGAATGCTTCAGCTGTAGGATTTCTGTTTGGTTCTTTTTTTATGATTTCTAGCTTTTTGTTAAATTTCTCATTCAAATCATAAATTGTTTTCCTGATTTCATTGAATTATCTATCAGTATCCTCTTGTATCTCATTGAGTTATTTTTAAGATTATTATTTTAAATTCTTTTTCTGGCATTTCATATATTTATCTATGATAGGACCATGTTACTAAAGAATTATTATTTTCTTTTGGAGATGACATGGTTCATGGTTGATGTGTCCCTACACTGATTTCTTTGCATCTGATGGAAAGGTCACCTCTTTCAACATTATTGAGTAGGTTTTTTTAGAGAAAGACTTATTCTTATAAATGGGTCTTGGGGTGTCGATTTGATGGGGTGTGTTGGCCTCAGTTCTAGGTGGACACAGTAGTATAGTCTTCATGTAGTATCTTCAAATGTAATCCACACTACTTATGTCTCCAAGTTTTTCAGTGGCCTAAGCTGTGAGAGTTTGTAGTGACAGTGATGTGGCTTTGTCAGGGGTAGACTTGCTGGACTGTTTCTCAGGTCAAGTGTACATGCATGCACATGGCAGGTTGGCCAACTTGGGGTCTGGCTCACTTGACTTGGTGCCATGGGGCGGTTACTCTGGTTAGGAACATGGTCATGTGGTTGTTCAGCCAGCCTGTGAGCATGCCCACCAAGGGCAGCCCATGGGGCTGTATCTGAGGCTTATCTGCAGGCACATAGATGCTTGGCTTGCCTGGGAATGTGTCTGCTGCAGGTAACCCATGGAAGTCTTCCTCAGGTCCAGGACACAGCTGCACCACTGCTTGGCTGGCTTGGAAATGGAAATGTGTTTGCCAGGGGCAGCTCACAGGACTGTATCTCAGGCCCAGGATGTGGTCACATGACTTCTTGGTTGGCTTGGGGATGTGTCTGCTGGAGGTGGCCCACAAGGCTGCTCCTCAGGCCCACGATGCAGGCACACAGCTATTTGGCTGGTCTGTGGTGAGTCTTTGGCGGGTGACCCACTGGGTTATTTCTTAGGCCCAGGACATGGGCACACAGTTGCTCAGTCGGCCTAGGATCCTACCTGCCAGGGACAGCCCACAGAGCTGTGTCTCAGGCTCTGGTTGTGTGTACAGGGCCATTGGGCAGGTCAGGTGCTTGTCTGCAGGGACTGGGGCACCTCAGGGAAGTTACACACAGCCCCTGGGTACAGGCACATAGTTGCTCCATCAGCCCAGGAGTGGGTCCGCTGCTTAGAGGCGTGAGGGCCTCTCCCACTCAGGGGAGAGGGCATGCAGCAGTTTTGCTGGCTCAAGGTTAAATTTGCCCTGGGTAGTACTGCCAGACTCTTCTGTCTGGAAGTGAGCGTGGCAGGAGTTGGTTTCCCTGCTGTGCAGAACCTGTGTAAGATCCAATCCTGGGCCCAGATTTTGTGCTGCTGGGTTGTGGCATTCAGCTGTCAGTATGAGCTTGGTGGAATGAAGACAGAGCCCCAGTGCTGGAGAGCTGCAGTGGCTCCTAGCCCCAAGAACAAACTCCAGAGGTGGGTCTGGTCTCAAGATGGTGCCATGTTGCTACAGCTTAGCTCATATGGAGCGTGCACACTTTCACACTTTGCCCTCCTAATTCAGGGCAATCAATGCAGCTGTGTGAATTCCTGGAAGATTCCCCAACTGGAAGACTGTAGAATCCTTCTACTGTTAGGACTACAGGTGTTTGCAGTGGCAATAGGGAGTGGTGGGGATCTTCTGCTTACCTTTTACCCACGGTGGGAAGTCCCTCTTGACTCCAGGCAGATCTCATTTGAGTCAGGGAGACAGGGCTGCAGAGGCTGGCTGCCTCCATGCTGCCCTCCTGCACTTCTGATTACCAAAGGTGCGTTTCCACTCCCTCACTGAATTCCAGCACTCTCTCTTAGACACTATAGTCTAATCTTAGCTGTTTGTTTATTGCCTTGGGTCATTCTTGGAGTGGGGATGATTGCCAGGTGTCTGTAGTCAGTTATCTTGCTCCCATGTTTAGAGGTTCTTTAACGCTAGGTTACTGCCGCCTTTTCGGCTCTAGGTGGCGCATTAAGCCCAGGTTCACCTCAGCTGCAGTGAACCATCGGAGGGCTGCCCTTCCGAAATAGGGAGGTCCCAAAGGGGCTATCCCGGAGTTGTGGGAAGGCTGGCTAGGGGTTTTTGCCCAGGGGACCCGTGGGATGGACCTTCTATATCGTGGTGCTGCTGAATGTCCACTCTGATTTGGGGTTTCCTTTGGCCAACACCAAGAAGAGAGCAGAATTTCCCCCCTTTGTCTCTGGCTGTCCTCAGGAATATTTTTTCTCTTTAGACACTCGAGATGCTTCCCATAGGTTAAGGCAGGGACCCGTCTCCTGCCGGGGAACCCAAGATGATGGGAAAGCTGTTGTCCATCTTGATCTCACTTTTCCAGTATAGAAACAGTGAGTTGGGGAAAAATTTTCCACGCCTTTGGTGCCTGGCCGAATAGGGGGTGGGGCATCGCAGATGTGGAAGTCTGATTGTCTATTGATGGCTTGGAGTTTTGTCACTTCTCTGTGGCCCGAGGAACTATCTTATCTTCGTATCTGAGTTCTGGGATATTTCTGGTGATAATGTTGGTATTGTACATTTGCTTTTGGTTTTCTGTGCTGAGGACTGAAGCCGACTTGCTTCTATTCTACCCTTTTGGAACCCAACGTACATCTGCCCGTTTTTAAATTGGGCTATTTGGTTTTGTGTTGTTAAATTTTAGGACTTTGTATATTTTGTATATTCATTATTTAGGAGATATATACTTTGCAAATATTTGCTACCTTTCTGTGGGTTTCCTTTTACTCTGTTGATAGTGTCTTTTGATGCACAAAAGTTATTAGTTTTGTGAAGTTCAATCTGTTTATTTTTCCTTTTGTTGCTTGTGCCGTTGGCGTCATATCCAAGAAATCACTGAAAAATCTAATGTCAGAAAGCTTTTGCCCTATATTTTCTTCTAAGACTTTTAGGTCTTTGATTGATTCTGAGTTAATTTTTGTATATGGTGTTAGACAAGGGTCCAACTTTATTCTTCTGTATGTGGATATACAGTTTTCTCAGCACCGTCCTGTTGACAAGACTGTCCTTTCACCATTGAATGGTCTTGGCACTCTTGTTAATCATCTGACCGTATATGTGAGACTTTATTTCTGGGCTCTCCACTCTATTCCATTCATCTATATGTCTGTCTGTCTTTATGCCAGTACCACACTGTTTTGGTTACTGTAGCTTTATGGTAAGTTTGTTACTATATTTTGAAATTAAAAAGTATGAGTTTTTAGCTTTGTTATTTTTTAATATACTTTATTTTTTAGAGATGTTTTAAGTTCACAGAAAAATTGAGGGGAAGATACAGAGACTTCCCATGTATGCATAGCTCCACATATAAATGCCCTGCCCCATACATATATAGTCTCTTCCTTTATTAATATGTCTTGTCTTTTACAAGATTGATTTGGCTATTTGGGGTTGCTTGAGATTCCATATGAATTTTAGAATGGGCTTTTCTATTTCTATAAAAACTGTCATTGGTATTTTGATAGGGATTACATTGATTCTGTATGTCACTTTGGGTAGTATGACCTCTTAATATTAATTCTTCCAATTCACAAACATATGTGTTTCCATTTATCTATGTCTTTTAAAATTTCTTTCAGCAATGTTTTGTAGTTTTCATCATACAAGTCTTTCTCCTTCTTGGTATTGTATTTTTTATTCCTTTGTACTTTATTTTATTTTTGATGTTACTATAAAATTCCTTTTCACATTGTTTATTGTTAGTGTATAGAAATGCAACTTATTTTTTTGTATTAACTTTGTATTCTGCTACTTTGCTGAATTCATTTATTAGTTCTATCTTTTTTGTGGAATCTTTAGAGTTTTCTACACTTAAGATCATATCATCGTGAGCAGAGATAATTTTAGAGCTGTGTATTTTTATATCTGTATCAGATTTTACTCATTGGTTATTTGATAATCTATTTTAGTCTTCCATTGATGGACTTTTGGATTGTTTGCAATTTTTTGCTTGTAGGGAACATAATGTAAATTAATCAGTTGGCATTAGTGGGAGTGTAATTACTGAATCAAGAAACATGTAATTTTAATTTTTGATAGATAAAGCCAAATTGTTCTTCATAGAGAAAATACCAAATTATATCCTCCCAGACATTAATAAGGATGCTTATCGATTTTATCATTATCAACTAGGTCTGTTATAAATGTTTTAATTTTAGCAAATCAGAGTTGTAAAACTGTATTTTATTATACTTTTAGTTTGCATTTCTGTTTTTAGAAGACATCAGTCATTTTCATCCAAATAGAACCATTTGTATTTTCTTTTCATATTATTTACTAACCATTAAAAAAGTTTTATTAAGTTATAATTTACATGTCATAAAATTCATCCATTATAAGCGTACAATTCAAGGATTCTTCTTAGCAAATTTATAATTTGCAATCCATCACCATAACCCAGTTTCAAAACACTTCCAGCACCCCAAATTGTAATCTTCTGCCCATTTGTAGATAACTCCCTATCTCATACCCAACCCTAGGAAACCATTGACCTGCTTTCTGTCTCTATCAGTTTACTTTTTCCAGATATTTTATATAAATGGAATCATACAACTTATAGTCTTTTGTATCAGGTCTCTTTCAATTAGTATAATATTTTTGAGGTTCATCTATGCCATAGAATGTATCAGTATTTCATTTCTTTTTATTGCTCAATAGTGTCTCATATGAATGTACCACATTTTATTTATTCATTCACTATTTGATGGACATTTGGACAGTTTTCAATTTTTGGCTATTGTGAATGATACTGCTATGAACATTCACTTACAAATCTTTGTGTGGACAGATATCTTCATTTCTCTTGGGTGAGTTCCAAGAAATGGAATTGCTGGGTCATATGATAAGTTTATGTCTAACTGCATAAGAAACTGCATTTTGTAAAGTGGCTATATAATTTACCTTCCTACCAGTAACAAATGAGGATTCCAGTTTCTCTACATTTTTGCCTACACTTTGAAATATCTTTCTTTTGGATTATAGCCATTCTAGTGGGTATGTAATGGTATCTCATTGTGGTTTTAATTTATGTTTCCCTAATGACTAATGATGCTAAATATATTTTCATATGTATAATAGTCATTTATTTATCCATTTTATTTGTGTGTAATGTCTATTCAAATCTTTTGCACATTAATCCTAGGAATTTGTCCATTTCATCTAATTTGTCTTTTTTTCCCCTTGGCATAGTGGTTTATAAATTCTCTTAAAATGTTTTCAATTTCTGTAGCATTGGTAGTGATATGTCCTCTTTCATTCCTGACTCTGGTAACTTGTGTTTCCACTCTTTTTTCCCTTGGTTAGTCCAGTTAAAAATTTGCCAATTATGTTGATCTTTTGAAAGAAATAATTATTAGTTTCATTGCTTTTTTCCTATTGTTTTTGTTTTCTAGTTCATTGATTTATGCTCTAATCTTTATTATTTCTATTCTTCAGCTTGCTTTGAAGTTAGTTTGCTCTTTTTTTACTACTCTTTTAAGGCAGAAGCTTACGTTATTGATTTGAGAGTTTTCTTCTTTTCTGATATATGCCTTTAAAGCTACAAGTATCTCTTTAACATTGCTTTAGGTGCATGTCATAAATTTTGACATATTGTGGGGTCGTTTGTTTCTTTCAATGTAAAATATTTCCTTATTTACCTTGTGATTTCTTCTATGACCTGAATTTTGCGACTCTTGTCTTCTCTCTCTTACCAACTCTAACCAACTCTGTTGGTTAGTCTAGTTAAAAATTTGTCAATTTTTTTTATCTTTTCAAAGAACCGACTTTTTGTTTTGTGGATTTTTTTTTTAAATTTTAGAAGTGTGTTGTTTAATTTCCAAGTATTTCAAGATTTCCCGGGCTTCCCTTGTTTGTTGATTTCTAAATTAATTCCACTGTAGTTGAATGCATACTTTTTATTATTTAAATCTTTTTAAATTTATTGAGTTTTGTTTTATGGCCTGCCATATGGTCTTATCCTGGAAAATGTTCCATGTGCTCTTGAAAGACCATACATTCTACATTCGCTGTGTGGAATGTTCTACCTAAATCAGTGTTAGTTGATTGATAGTGTTTTTCAAGTTTCTATATCTTTATTGATTTTTTTAATGTAGTGGTTCCATCCATTATTGAATCTTTGGTATTGAGATTTCCACATTTCACTGTTGAATTGTATGTATCTTTGTTCCTCTATTTTTCACTGCCTTTTGTTTTCTGTTAAGATGGTATGTTTAGTGTTATATTTTAATTCCTCTTTTAATTTTTTAAAACTATTTTTTGAGTTATTCTCTCAATGGTTGATCTAGGAATTATAAAATGCATCATAATTTATTATAATCTCCTATAGAATAGACTAAATTAATTTTGGTAAGATCCAGAAATTTTGCTCCAATACAGTTGTATTCTCTCCCACTTCTTTTTGCTATTGTCATTACATATATTACATCTATATATGTCATAAATCTAAGAATATAGTGTTATAATTATTGCTTTATGCAGCCGTGTGTCTTTTAAAGAAATTAAGAGAAGAAATGTGAAAAAATATGCTGACAGAATGTTTTATATTAACCTACATATTTGTCATTTCCAGTGCTCTTCATTTTTTCTTGTAGGTTTGAGTTACCATCTTTTGTCTTTACCTCTCAGGCTGAAGGTCTTCCTTTTCACCTTGTAGTGGTACTTTTCTTCTCTTCCCAAGAACTCTAAACAGACAGGTAAGCCCATCAGGAACCTTTCACTAAGGAGAAAGAGACTGGGCCAAGAAGACTGACCAGTTCTAAGCCTGGAAATCAAGATCTCTCACTGTGTTTAGGGAAAAGTTGATGATGACCAGGTAGGAGAAAATTTAAGTAGAAAGTAGGAAGTTGATCAACATTCTATGTCTTAGGTTTAGGAATGCTTAGTTCAATGTGAGTTTTGCCACATGCAAAATGGGAATATTCTTGCTTGCATAACTTGTTCCAAGGAAACAAAAAATCCTGTGTGATTTATAACAATTCTGCTTTGTTAGGTAAATATAAGCCAATAGCCAATGGTTTGCTGGCCTGACTTATATGAATATATATTTGAAATCAGTCTGAATCTCAAACCCTGACTAAATTTCCTAAGAATGTTGCCAAAATTTTCAATTCAGACACCCAATGGACAAAAACTATGTATTTAGAAATGCATGCATCCTAAAAAATATGTCTGTGAAGGTTTGAACGAAATTATGTTTAACCAGGAGGAGACAATAAATTCAGCAAAGAAAAATGAAAACAACATTGAATATAATGTGCTGCTTCATTTTTGCATTGTTTACAATAAATGAAGCTAAGAATAAAAAGGTTGTCTTGAAGAGATACACAATTGATTTTCCTATAAGGCTTCACTCTTAAAAAACAGAATTCTATCCCAGATAAAGTTGTGACTCCACTAATATGTGATATTATCTGTGAATACCTTGCCTGGTACTCACATTCTTTGAGTCCTGACTCTATTGTTAGTCATTTCAAACATCATCATTACTGTTCCTGAGGCATACAAAGCATTTGTTTTTAAGTTTCAGAAGTTCTATTTTAAATCTTTTGCTCTATATTTTTCTTGGTGACACTTCTTTATTTTGAAATTTATGTTATTCTCTTTTGTTTTCTGAGAAATGTCATGCAGCATTTTATTTTTGCTAGCTTTTCCATGATGTTGGAAAGCTACAAAGATTTGTGAAGCTGAAATGAATTCCTTCTTAATCATTTTAGACATATCTATAATAACACTCATACGCAGTTTCTCAGCTCTTTTGATTCATTGTACATTAGAAGTATTCCTTTAAGGTTGGTAGATGTTAATCTCATTTTGTGGGGGGGGGAAAAAAAGAACTAAAGAGGAGTTTGACAGCTATTTTTAGACAATGGGAAGAAATTTGTATGTGTGTGTGTAGGTTATGAGCTTAATGAAGGTTGTTCATGCATTCTGCTGGTGCATGAGGAGGCAGGTCTACCAAAAATGGCAGACTGCAAGTTGACAACTTTTACTACTTGTCAAAGAGACTTCAGGAGTCATAGGGTTGGATGGATAGTTGTTGGGGACAGAATATCTCTTTCTTTTCTAAGGAATGTCTGTTAGATTTTGCATTAAGTGTTCCTCAAAGTCAATATAGGGCTCAGAGAACCAGCGAGTATATACACTAATTCTTTTCTCCCCATTTCAAGTTTACATTCTACCTTATTGTAGACATTATTACAGAAGTTAATGACCTGCAGAACAGCTAATTATATTAGTGTGCCACTTGAAATAGGATACTTAGAATCCTAACCCCATACTCCATTCCAAAATTTACATCATTACACAGAAGATACATTTATCAAAGAGTAAAGTTGGAGGCACATGATACATTACTTTGCAGGATGTAATAGATATCAATTTGTACCTTGTTCTTTTTTGTTTGTTTGTTTGTTTTGGCTAAGGCTGGTATATCTAGCATGGTGTTGATTGGCTTCCAATCTTGGAAAATGCTAAACTGTTGATCACTTTTTCATAAAAATGAAGACATGTTTTCATTCAACAAGTACTTATTGAGCTTCTGTTGTGTTTGTACAGCACTCTGTTAGGTGCTGGGTCTACAATAATAGCTCAAAAGACAAGATTCATTTTCTCATAAAGGTTTCATAATTATGAGAGAGACATATAAAATAGTTACACAAGCAGATATTTATATCATGTAGATGTATAATGTTGTATAAGGGCATACAGCCAGAACCAATGAGAGGAGGATAGGGGACTTCACCAACACCAATGAGAGGTTTGTGGTAGAAACAATTGTTTCAGGTAGAGGGAGGAGTATGTGTACAGCCCTCAGAATAGAAGAGAGCATTGCTTGCCTGAGGTACCTAAAATGGCAAAGCAGGGAACACACAGGGAAGAAATAAGATACGAGACTAGAAACGTTGATGGGGGCCAGGTAATGAAGAGTACTAAAGGGTGTAAAGGAGGTTCATTTTTAGAAGAACTCCCTACCTTAACCTGTAGGAAAATAGTTTTGATTTAGAATTACCAGTCAGGCAAATTATTAGTGGAAGAGTTTTTCAATAATTGAGACTCCCTCTCTTGAAGGAATAATAAAATCAGTGATGTGTGCATTGTTGTCTATGACTAAAGAAATACTACTGATATTCACAGTAGGAAACAACACAATTTTTCCTTTTAGTGTGGTGTTATGTTATCCATTTCTGGATGTAAAGCTAATTATTTGTCAAATTACAGCCTATTATTATCAGCAGTAATATTGCCACTTAGACATAATCTATCACCTTAATTTGCAGACTCTGGTATAACACTGGAGAATACAATTTATCAGATTCAGAAGGCCTGTAATAAAGGTAATTTGGTAAGTTTAAACAATAACTTTAGAAATATAAATGTCAACAGAACAAATAAGGAATTTGTCTTTGGTTCTTTCCTTCTGTGTCACTACCTAGCTTTAAAGTTGAAGACATATGAAAATGTATATTCTAGTAGAATAAGCTTGATAATGTCTTGGACTCCACTAAAGAAGAAAACATATAGATGAATGACTTGTTTACACATGGGGCAAAAGCTAAGACAACTTCTGTGGGGTCCTTATGCCTATTAGTTGCCTAGACAAGGTAGCTAAGTTAAGGGATATTTTCATTTTCATACATGCACACACATATGTAATGATTCAGTTGAAATAGCAAAGAAACTGAAATCTGACTCATAATATTGCATCATTACAGAGAAATTTGCCCTTACAGTCTTTGATGTTGCTTTTATCTTTAATGTTAAGGCAAAATTTATCCCTCTTCTGTTCTATTAGGAAACTTTAGCAGAAACTCCCCTCCACTCCATCCCCCTCTCCAATGCCAAACTTGAGTGAATGACTTCATGAATGAAAGTAAGTAAAATGTGGAATCTTGTACCCTTTTCAGGAAGCCATTATTGGTTGCAAGACCCTCTGTTTAATCAGGGAGGGAGGATGAGCAGAATGTTGTATGTATGTTCCTCACTGATATTGTGACTTGGCAGGACTTTCCTTGTGGTGGACTACATCCCACTGAATCGGTTTTTGCACTTTAAAGATTTTTGTGCATTTCTGTTTTATGTTTCCCATTTATGGGTAACATATATCCTGCAGGTGGAACTTGGGGCACTGGTTGATGGTGATGTATGACAACTGGCCCATGATGCATCTGGCTGAGCTCATTGGAGGTCAAGTTTCACCCTTGCTTTCACCCTCCTCCTCACCTTGCTCTTCTAATATCAACACAATTTTCTTAGTATTTAGTAATGGAGGAGCCTCAATTTCTGTTTTCAAACTCAATGTTCTGTGCTCATGTATTTGTTGCACCTCACAAAATACACCAAGCACTCACTTTATAATAAGAAAAATTGAGCACATACCATGTGCCATATACTATGACAAGATTTTACAAGGATACTCATTTAGTGCTTTCAATGAGCCCACAAGGCAACATTATTATTCCTACTCTATGGATAAAAACCCCTGAGGCAATGGAGATCAAATGATCTGTCACTTACTAGGAAGTAAGAGAACACAGATTTGAGCCCAGACAGGCCGAGTGCTAAGCCAAGCACTTAGCCACTTGGCAATACTACCATATTGAGCAAATTTTCTTACTATATCAACAATTAATATTTGCCAAGAATTTTAGCTTAGAATCACATAACATAAAATCTCTCAGGATATCACATCTGGACCTTTTCTAGTAGAAGGAAGGGCTGACATGATAAAGGGGACACCCCAGTTTCATAAACTCATAGAAAAGGGCAGGGAGAAAAGGTTCATTTTACCTGCATCACCCCATTCTCTAGGCTATTAGAACTCAGCACCAGGAGGAATCCCCCTTGGCTTTGAGTTCCCCTGTGGGGAAAAAAGAGAGCAGGAGGACTCCAGCAGCTTTTGCCATCAGTGTCCTCAGCAGCCCTCACTGCTACTGTGGACCCTCATGACTTTTACTATGTAGGACCCCTGTAGTCTTTGCCAGTGTGGACCCCAGCTGTTGGAGCCACCTAAAGCCCATGATACTATGCCTTCCTGGAGCTGGAGCTTGAGTGCACTGCCCCTAGCCAGCAGTGCTACCCTTCTCCCAGGAGTTGGCACAATCATGGAAGTTCCAGAGGAAAAGAGAAAGGGGCAAAAAAGCTTATTTAAATAAATAATGACTGAGAACTTCTCAAATCCAGGGAAGGAAATAGACATCCAGACTCAACAAGCCCCCCAAAACCCAAATAGGTTTAACATAAAGAGGTCTACACTTAGACATACTATAATTAAATTGTCAAAAGTCAAAGATAATGAGAGAATTTTGAAAGCAACAAGAGAAAAGTGATTCATCACACACAAGGGAACCTCCATAAGACTATCAGCAGAGTTCTCAGCAGAAACCTTGCAGACCAGTGGAGAGTGGGATAATGTATTCAAAGTAGTAAAAGAAAAAACTGCCAATGAATAGTACCATATCCAGCAAAACTATCTTTTAAAAATGAAGGAGAGATAAAGATTTTCCCAGTCAAGTATAAAATGAGGAAGTTCATCACTACTAGATCTGTCTTACAAAAAATGCTTAAAAGAGTTCTTCAAATTGAAACTAAAACGTTCTAAAATGCAACATGAAAGTATAAGTCCCAATGGTAAAGTGAATATATGAACAAATGCAGACTAATGCAACACTGTAATGGTGGAGCATATATTACTTTTAACATTAAAATACAAGTTAATATATAAAAATATTAAGAAGAATTACAACCACACAAGTAGAAGTAAATTTTGACTTTAAGAGCACAAACTGTGTGTTGGGGGTGGGTGGGAGTGAATATGTAGAGCTTTTATATGCAATTGAAGTTAAGTTGATATTAATTTAATATAGATGATTATAGCTACAAGATATTTTATGCAAGCCCCATGGTAACTAAAAAGAAAGAAATCTCTGTAATAGCTGCACAAATATAAACAGAAAAGAATCAAAGAAAGTCACTACAAAAATTATCAGATAACAAAGGAGACAGCAAGAGAAGAAGAAAGGAACAAAACAACTGCCATACAGACAGAAAACAATTATTAATACAATCAACAAAATGAAAATAGTAAGACCTTATCTATCAATAATTACTTTAACTGTAAATAGATTAAACTCTTCAATAAAAAGATATAGAGTAGCTGAATGGAATAGAAAATAAGATCCAGTGATATGCTGTCTACCAGACATATGTCTAACTTTAGCTTTAAGGACACACATAGGCTGAAAGTGAAAAAATGGAAAAGATATTCCATACAAATGGTAACCAAAAGAAAGCAGGAGTGGCTACATGTATATCATACAAAATAAAAGTTTCCTCAATTGCTGTCACAAAAAAATGTTATTATATAATGATAAAAAAGTCAATGCTACAGGGAGATATAAAAATTGTAAACATATATGCACCGAACATTAGAACACCTAAATATATAAAGTATTGACAAATCTGAAGGGGGAATTTGATTTGACAGCAATATAATACTAGGAGACTTTACTATCTCACTTTCAATAATGAATAGAACATCCATACAGAAAATCAATAAAGAAACTACTGACTTGAGCAAAATGATAGACCGAATAATCCTAACGGACATACAGAATTTTCTACCCAACCTGTGCGCTTGAGAAGAATACACATTCTTCTCAAGCACACAGGTACATTCTCCAGAATAGATCACATGTTAGGTCACAAAACAAATCTCAACAAATTTAAGAAAATTAAAATTATACAAAATATTTTTTTTACTACAGTGGAATGAAACTAGAAATCAGTAACAGTAAGAAAACGAGAAAATTCACAAATGCAAGAAACGAAACAACACACTTTTAAGCAACCACTGGGTCAAAGAGGATATCAAAAGAAAATTTTAGTGTCTCAAGAAAAATGAAAGTAAAAACACAATATATACCACAACTTAAGGATGCTGTAAAAGTAGTAGCAATAGGGATGTTTATAGTGATAAATGCCTACGTTAAAAAAGAAGAAACACCTCAAATAAACAACCGAATCAAAAAGAAATAGAAAGACTGAACAGACAATAACAAACAAGGAGATTGAGTCAGTAATCAAAAATCTCTCAATAAAGAAAAGCCCCAGACCAAATGGCTTCACGGGTAAATTCTGCCAAATCTTCAAAAAAGAATACTAATCCTTCTTAAACTCTTTCAAAAAATAGAAAAATATGGAATACTTCCGAATTCATTTATGAGGCCAGTATCATCTTGATACTAAAGCTAGACAAAGACACCACAAGAAGAGAAAACTAGAGGTCAATATCCCTGGTAAATATCATTTGCAAAAATCTATAAACTGACTTTAGCAGTACATTAATAGGATCATATACCATGACCAAGTGGGATTTATCCTTGGGTTTTTTCAGTACATGCAAGTCAATGAATGTGATACATTAGCAGAATAAAAGATAAAAACTACATGTTCATCTCAATAGATACAGCGAAAACATTTGACAAAATTCAACATTCATGCATGATATAAGCCTCTCGACAAAATAGGTATAGAAGGAACTTGCCTTAATACAATAAAGACCATATATGAAAGGCCCACTAGACACATTATACTCAATGGGCAAAAAAAAATTGGAAACTTTTCATTGCAAGATCCAGTGCAAGACAAGGATGCTCATTTGCCTTGCACTGGATTTTGCTTGAAAGGAAAGAAGGGAGGAAGGAAGGAAGGAAGGAAGGAAAGAAAGAAAGAAGGAAGGAAGGAAGAAAGGGAGTAGGGTGGGGGAGGAAAGGGATCGAAGTTGGACAGGAAGAAGTAAAATAACCTCTTTTGCAGGTGACATATATGTAGAAAATCCTAAAGAGACTCAATAAAGGAAGTGCAAGTGGCTATACTTATTGTTTATCAGACAAAATGGACAAAATAGACTTTAACCAAAAAACAAAACTGTTAGAACTCATAAATAAATTCAGTAAAGTGGCATGATACAATTATCAGTATAGAAAAATCAATTTTATTTCTATACACTAACAATGAACTCTTGAAAAGAAATGGAGAAAACAGTGGCATTTACAAGATCATCAAAAAGAATAAAATTCTTAGGAATAAACTCAACTGAAAATATAAAAGACTTGTGCACTACAAATCACAAAACATAGATGAAGGATATTAAAGAACAACAGATAAATGGAAAGAAATTCAGTGTTCATGGATTAGAAAAGTTAATATCATTGTATTGTATATACTACCCAAAGTGAGCTACAGATTCAATGTAATCCCTATTAAAATCACAAAGGCATGTTTGTAGCAATAGAAGAACAAATCTAAAATTGATATGGAACCACAAAAGACTGAATAGCCAAAGCAATCTTGAGTAAGAATAACAATGGTAGAGGTATCACACTTTCTGATTTCAAAATATATTACAAAGCTATAGTAATCAAAACAGTATGGTACTGGAACAAACAAACAAAAACATACATATAAAACAATGGAACAGAATAGAGAGTCCTGAAATAAATTCATGCATTTACTCAACTTATCTTCAAAAAGCATCAAGAAATATGCTGAAATAAAAAAGAAAAAAGAAATAAAAAGACAAAAAGTTTCATAGAAAAAAAAAAAAAAAAACCAAAAGCATCAAGAGCATACAATGAGGAAAGAATAGTCTCTTCAATACGTGGTGTTGGGAAACTTGATATCTGCATATAAAAAAATGAAATTGTACCCTTATCTCATACTATACATATAAATCAACTCAAAATAGATTAAAGACTTCAGTTCTGCAACCATAAAACTATTATAAGGAAAAATAGAGGAAAAGCTGCTTGACATTGGTCTTGGCAATGATTCTTTTGGATGTGATACCAAAAGTACAGGCATGAAATTAAAAATAGAGAAGTGGAATTACACGGGCATAAAAAGCTTCTGCACAGCAAAGGAAACAACAGAGCAAAAGGCAATTTATCTGATGGGAAAAATTTGCATACTGTGTTTATGATAAGGCATTAATATCCAAAACATATAAGGAGCTCATACAATCCAATAGCAAAGCAAAAAATAAACAAACAAAAAAACCCCAGAAATAACATGATTAAAAATAGACAAACGAAAAAAAAAAATGGACAAAGGACCTGAGTAGATATTTTTCAAAAGAAGACATATAAATGGTCAATAGGTGTATGAAAAAGTGCTCAACCTGATTAATCATCAGAGAAATTCAAATCAAAACCATGCCTTTCACAGAATTTTGCTCAAAAGAAAGAAAGGAAGGAAGAAAGGGAGACATGACTTATTAGAATGGCTAGTATAAAAAAGACAAAAGGCACCAGGTATTGGTAAGGATGTGGAGGAAAGAGCACCCTTGTACACTGCTGGTGGAAATGTAAATTGGCACAACCATTATGAAAACATAAAAATAGAAGTATCATATGATCCAGTAGTCCCACTTTGGGGTATATAACCTAAGGAATTGAAATCAGGATCTAGAAGAGATATCTGCACTCCCATGTTTATTGCAGCATTATTCACAGTAGCCAAGATAGGAAAACAACCTAAATGTCTATTGATGAATGGATGAATGAAAAGAATGTGGTACACATAAAAAATGGAATATTATTCAGCCACAAACAAGAAAGATATCTTGCCTTTTGTGACAAGATGGATGAAGCTGGAGGGCATTATGCTAAGTAAAATAAGCCAGACCCACAAAGACAAATACTACATGATCTTACCTATATGTGAAATAGAAAACAGTCAAATTCATGGAAGCAGAAAATAGAGTGGCAGTTAAGAAGGGATGGAGGGAGGAGGAAATGGGATGATGTTGGTCAAAGGGTAGAAAGTTTCAGTTATTCAAGATGAACTACTTGAGACTTGAAATTTGCTAAGAGAGTAGATATTAAGTGTTTTAAACACACATACACCCACACTCACACGTGAAAACAATAGTAGCTTTGTGAGGTGTTGGATATATAATTAGCTTGAATGTGGTGATCATTTCACAATGTATGCATATATCAAAATGTCAGGTTGTTCGCCTTACATATATACAATTTTTATTTGTCAAATATACCTCCATGAAGTTGTTCAAAAAGAAAACAGCAGCAATCATTTTGGAAGAAGTTTGGGCACAGGAACTTTGCCTGATAGGATGATGCTATGGTTTTAATGTTTATTTCCACCTAAAATCCATATGTTCAAATCCTAACCCCCAAGGTGATGGTATTAGTGGGTGGGGCCTTTAGGAGGTGATTAGGTCAAAAGGGAAGAGCCCTCATGAATAGCATTAGTATCCTTATAAAAGAGCCCTGAGACCCCTCATCCCTCCTGCCATGTAAGGTTAGAATGAGAAGATGAACCCTCACCAAACAGCAAATCTATTAATGCCTTAATTTTGGACTGTCCAGCCTCCAGCACTGTAGGAAATAAATTTCTGTTGTTTATAAATCACCCAATTCATTGCATTTGTTATAGCAGCTTGAAAGGACTAAGACAAGTGAGTTACTGGGGGCTAGTTGCATTTCATGAGGGAAAAAGTATAACTATGACTGATGACGTGCCTGTTTCCTTGCTCTGAATATTCCTCCTGCTGTTTCCCTAAAGCTCTCATCTGTGATTTCAAATATCATTAAGATTTCCATGGTAAATTAGCCTCCAATTATCCTTGTTCTGTCTGAGGAGGCCACAGCATGTCTGCTCAAACAGTACTACCAGCATCCTCTGTTGGGACAAGATGCAAGCAAAAGCCATTGAAAGGAGTTTGGTCATCTTTCTTAGAAGAAAGACAAAGCATGGCAGAGACTGTAAATGCTTACATGATTGTTCATGGCATGTTCCCAGAGGGCCCTGCTATGTGACGTTCTTGATTATACTGAGCATTTCTGGGCTGCAGACCCCCGGTGGTGAAGTCCTCTTTTGATCTGACTGCTGTTTAGAGCCCATGCTGTTTTGTGAAGAAAAGGCTCTAAGATGTCTAGGGCTACTGTCCTTGCCAGTTTTCTCTGGTTTCTTCAAAGTAACTGAGTGTAGCTTTGTGCCTGCAGCTAAAAGAATCATCAATGGATTTAAGCTTGTTTCATGGTAACAGCAAGAAAGCATCACAACACTCTCCTAACACAGATATACTGATCTGCATCATTTCACTCGGGTTCCCCAGCATGTTGCAGTACATTCAGAGAGCCAAGCTATAGGAAGCCTACTTCTGCCATTGTTGCTTGCTTTATTTATTGAAGTAAAAGGAAAACTAGTCCAAGGTTGCTCCATGTGGGGCTGGCCTGGATTTTGCATTTTTTGCAATTTTATGTGTTCCAGAGAATGCGTGAGTGTAAGTACATCATTGATAATGAGGCATATCAGCATAAGCAAGAAAAGTGAAAGTGAGAAAAACAATAAAGGAAGGAAAGAAGAAAGAAAGGATGAAAGAAGCACTATGTTAATATACAACAGAAATAAATGAGCATAATACTGTTCTTATAAAAGATTTATAAACCTACACTAACTGGGTTACTGTCAATGCTTTTTAAGCCCTGGATTTGAAATTTTCCACAAAAACTTATATTTAATACTATACCAAAGTAAATGCATTCTGTATTAAAAGTGAAATTTGTTCTTTTATCACATTCTGGAAAAGAAACATTGCTATGCATGCTCTTGTATATACCTACATATTTAGAATTTATAATGAGTTCGACAGGGGCTGGTCTGAACCTTTGCTCTCTGTCACAGGATAAACAGGTTCCCCATTTTGTATATATGATCTCAAATGTCACTTTTCCCATATGCCCAAGATTACTGATAATATTCTGAGTAGATAGATGTTTTCGTAGGGGCTGATTTATGGTGAGCGATCTGTGAACACCCTCAGTAATGGGGTGCTGAAAAAGATGTGGAAAAACAAGGTAGGATCAAAAAAGAGAAGGGACGAAATGTGAGCCAGCTATTAGGAGGTGTAGACATAGAAAGCAGTGAAGACCTCTGTCCTGTGATGATCATTGTTTGTGGTATTACTGAATCTAAATAGGTGAGAGAGAAACTTACACATCTTGATCATTTACTACAGTCAGGCTGCTTTGTGTGTATCTTCTCATTTAATGTTATCATTGGTCCATAAGAGGTAACATTTTTTAACCTCACTTTATAGAACGAGAAATAAACTCTCTGAGATCATGTAAGTTTCCTAGAGTTGCACAATTAGGAAGGGAAAGAGATGGGATGTGAACTCAAGTCTACCTGACTTCAACTCTTTGTTCCTGTGACAGAGAGCATTTTCCAAAGATGGCCACAGCATTCTCTCCCATCCCACAAGCTCTTCCACAGTGTGACCTTGCCACTCACCCATCAGAGGAGGTGTCTAAATCCTCTCCCCTTGAATCTGGGCTGATCTGTGACTCACTTGTAACCAACGGAATATGGCAAAAGTGACACTATGACTTCCAAGCCTAGATTAGAAAAGGTCCAAAGGCCATATAGCTTCTGTCCAGTTCTCTTGGGACATGTGCTCCTGGGGAAGCCAGTTGGCGTAGTAAAGTCTGACTACCCTGACACTCCCATGTTGGAAAGGCAATATTAGAAGCCCCTGTGAGCAGTTCTAGCTGAGCCTAGCCTTCCAGCCTCACCTACCAAGGCACCAGATAGGTATGTGATGCCATCTTGGATTCCTCAGACCATCTTATCTGCCTCCTGAGTACCATCAAGTGACCCTACTTAACACCCCAAGGAGCAGAATATCTTAGCCAAGACCTGTTGACATTCCTGACCCACAGAATCATGAGATATGACAAATTTGGGGTAGTGTGTTATAGAGCACTAGTAACTGGAACACCTTATAAGTATATGGTTGCTCTTTGCTCCAAAACAAGGCAAATGGAGAAATGGAAAAAAGACCTGCACCCTGGTAACCAGGAGAACTTTCAGCACCTCATCAGAGGCTAGTTAGAAACAGAAAAAGAGTTTTCAAGAGGCTACTTAGAGAAGGACTTGGGCTAAGGACAAGCTTGTGGGAAAAATCTAGACTAAAAGGTAGCTATATAAATGTTTCATCTTTGAAATAGTTCCCAATCCTGTGTACATTGCCTTCTTCCTTTCAATAAGCCTTCTCAGTTCTAAACTTACACAATTACCTATAATCAGCTTAGTCATTTTAGCCTTTACTTTAAAATACTCTGCTCACTCACTTGTGTACAGAATAGAGTCCAAATTTCTTATCTTGTCAGAGCAGATTGTTCAGTCTAGTATAAAGGCTAAAAGTGAGAGGTCTGGAGTCAGAAGATTCGGGGGTGATTAAATTTCTAACCAGAAAATCTTATTGTATGTCATTGTTTTTGTGTCCTATTTCTGGATATGCAGTATCTAATATGAGTAAGATAACAAAGAATGTTTTCTGGAATAATGTGATTTTTCTATGAAAGGCATCCTTATAGACAGATAACTCAAGTTGATGCTTTATGAATTTTATTGAATTTCTCAGTAAATGTCACTTATGGTCACCCTTTCCACATGTAATATAGGGCTGAGATTCTCACACAGTTATTTACAGCATTTGCTCAACCAAAAAAGGCATCGGAGAGGTGTCTATATATTAAAATTGATAGAGGAAGTGGCCTGGATGCTTCAGGGTTATATTTCTCTTCTAGGTTCAGGGAGAAGTACATCATCCAAAGCACGTGGCAAAGTCCTCAAGCCTGAAAATCCTGTGACATAGCTAAGGGTAAAGCATTTTCCCAATAAAATTATTATTATAGACTTAGTATTAATAGAAGTATACAAGGCAGTTGAGGAGTTTGTCAGGGTCCTCCTCATCTTTCACCACAGCAAAAATGTCCATTTATACCCCCCGTATTTGATAAGTGGTACTGTCATGGGGAAAGCAGTGGCTACCTCAGTGCTATTCAGCACTTTGTAACTAAGCATAGTGGCAATATTATAAGGTGCAGCATCAATGGCAAAGAAGTTTTGCATTTGTCAGATGCTGGGGTGGGAATGATCAGCCCAGCAGATGGTTTGAAATGCACACTCAGGGTTAACACCATACGTCCTCTTAGCAAACTCCATCAGAGAATGTTACCCAAGAAAACTGGTCTGGATCTTTGTCTTGTTGCTCACCTCCCTCCCTAGCTTCTGTCACCCACAATTTGGGATTAGCTTTTAGTCTCTGATTTATTATTCTCAACCACATTTAAACTTGGCATCTTCTTTTAATCAACTTATAGGTGACTTTAGCCCATGTTCTAGCTTTCTGTCACCATATGCCACATTCTGAAAGGCCAGCATATCATGGTCTTTGAGAGCTTTGTTTTTGAATTAGAACACTTGGGTATAATTGACCTCAGCCATGGCTTTTGTTAATGTTATTGTCTTGGGAAAATTATTTATCTTCTCTTAGTATCATTTTGTATCACTTGAAAAATAGTTTTAATAAATGTACTTACTCAAAGGATTGTTATAAGAGTTAAAAATGATAGATATTGTATGTAAAATGCTAAAAACAGCCTTTATTGTTGTTACGTTCTCCTAAGTATACAATATCGGCCTATGCCCTGTTTTCAACTTTGCTATTCTAACTCTGCCTTACCAACTTGAAGGGCTCCCAGCCTGTTTTCCTGTTATTTGTCCAAGATGGGACAGGTTTAATAATAATGCATTAGTTCAGATACTCTACTTAATATTTGCTAGACTCTTGTAAGGATTTATAGAACAATATTCCCAAAGAAGAAAGGGATGATAGATAATTAAAAACCCTAGGAGAACTAAAATATTTTAAAAATATATTTGAAGTGGTTTCATCATACACCGAAGATGGATTCTGTGAAGTGCTGTTCTGTACTCTTCCTGAGGGCAAGGATCATATCTGTCGTGCTCATTGCAGGGTCCTTAGAACCTCAAGTCATTTACATAGTATATACTCCATAAATACTAACTGAATGAAAGAACGAACTGTACATAGGTTGGAAGCATTGTCCCAATATCAGCAGTATTGTCTAAGAAAATGGTTCTAGAAGCTTCAACTTATCTGTCTCTTCCTCCCTCCCTCCCTTCCCTCTTTCCTGCCTAAGTTCTTTTCTTTTTTCTTTCTTCTTTCTTCTCTTCCTTCATCCCTTTGTCATTTCCTTGTCTCTGTATCTCTCTCTCTCTCTCTTTTTTTTCTCTGAGACAACTTAAAACAACATGGGATGTTTGAATTTTTTTCTTAAGTACAATCTCTGTAGGCCCCACACTCAGGATCTCACTCATCAAAACACTGTATCAATATTAAGATTCTTTTTTTAAAAGATTATCTTTAAAAAGAAAATGAAATACTGAAATACTTCAGGGGTAATAAACATTTCAAACTGAGGAGTTAAGAGTATTTGGTCATGTTACATAACATCACATAGCATCTCAGCAACTGAGAAGCTTGGTCCAAGTTCAGTTTTGCAAACATACTTCCTTCAGCACAAAGAATGAAGTGGCAATAGACTGGAGATGTGGGAAACAGGTGGAAAACAGCAAAAGCTGTTAGAATAATGACAACAGGCAAAGATCCCTGTAAGGGAGATAATGTAGATGACATTGTTTGCTGGCTATTTTTATACCAAAATGAGAGACCTCTCTGTCTTGCACAGGAGGTCTTCTTGAGAACTTCTGTTGCAAATACTTCAATACCTGGGGCATCTTTCCCTGGATATTTTGAGGAGGATATCCTTTAGCTACTTTACCGTCACAGGAATTCTCATGATTGTGGAGTGCCTTATGATGGAAGGGCTATGACTCCTTAATTTTTATTTTTAAAAAATAATACAGTCTCTCAAGTGACACTGCTCCTTATATAACCTCTGTCTATGTCTTAGAATCATCATGTAGACCATCGATATTGGCCTCCCCTGTCTGGGCACAACTGTGGATGTGGTAGTGTGCATTGCCCATGCCTCAGAGACAATGACTAGTACTAGATATCTTTGTGTCACGGCATTTATCCATCTAGCATAAGTTATATTGTCAACCTATGTGTCACTGATGGTTTCTTCTTTAGTGGTACAGATTAGGTGACACAGTCATCCTGCTAAAGTCTTCTCCTGGACCCTCACAACCGTCAAGCATAATTTGGTTTAACAACTCCTTTGAAGGATTTTGTTAGAACTGGACATATGGAGATCCCACAATATATTAATATTATCCAAAAAATCCCAGACATAGTGTTTTGAATGAGCTAATGAAGCTTTATGGTAGGAACAGCAAGGTTGTCAATTACATTCACACATTTTGTATTTCTGATTAGCAGTAGTGAAAAGTATGTGTTTAGATATTGTAAAAGTTTATCAAATGTCTCAGTCTAAAGTGAAGAGAGGCTGAGCCTTATTCCCCTTGTTATTTCTCCATCTCCTTGCAGTAGTTGATGCAATGAATCTGGAACCTTAATAAGTATGTTTTGTCTGACAACTGGGAGAAGCTGGGGCTGTAAGCATAAGAGAATCTGTAGGAAATCTGAAGCCTAAAGACTGAAAGGGAAATTAGAAAATCTCACAGTTTTGTCAAAGCTCAAACCCAGGCCTGGACCCAGAGTGTAGTGGGTCTGAGGCTGGACTGCTTGGGTTTGAATCCTGACTCTGTCCCTAGTTGTACAGTTTTGGGCAGATTACTTAATCTGTTTTAATCTTGGTTTTCATATTCACGAAGAAACTAACAACAGATTAAGTGATATATATTTATATAATACATGTGCTAGCTGCTATTATTATTATCATTATTACTGTACCAGTATTAAAACCAGGGACTTGAGATAGAGTTCTAGTACTTCTGCTACTCAAGTGCGGTCCATCAATCAGCAGCATCTCCTGGGAGCTTGTTAGAAATGCAGAGTCTCAGGCCCTACTGTAGACTTCATTATTCAGAATCTGCATTTTAACAAGACCCTCTAGGTAATTTATGTGCTCACTGAAGTTTGGAAAGTCCTTGTCTAAATCAAACAATAGGTAGAAGGGATGGGAATGAATGTGTGGTAGAGGTTAAAGAATTTCACTCCATGTCCTGAGCAAGACCTAACACTGGGTTTATTTTTATGGGCTGACAGGAGCTGGCTGAAGGGATAGTTTGCCCTTGTTTTTCCCTGTATGGAGAGGAGCACAAGCAATAATGAGAGATCTTGGAACAATTACTTGGCTTTCTGTTCAAATCTGTCACTTATATTTGCTTAAGAAGAAAATGAAAGGTTTTCATAATTGGAATCTTAGAGAAGGGAACAGACATCAAATTCTTCAGTACTCTCACAATCACCAGTTTTAAGACATGATCTGATCAGGTACCAGGGTGAAGATCATAGTTGACTGATTACCAATCATTCTTGAAAATAAATTTACTTTGTCTTAAATTCTCTACCCTTTGTACTTTGAGCTTTACCAGTGGATTCATCGCTAAAAAAGATGTCACTGTTGTGGAAAGTTAATCTTTACTGCTGCAAAATATATCCCTACCAGAAACAAACAAACAAACAAACAAAAAATGCTGCAGCACTTAATTAAAGAATAAAGCCACCAAAATATTAACATTGAACTGTAGCCTGCCTCTCCCTTTCTTCTGTAATTCCTCTGAAATAACAGCAAGTAGACAATCTGAATCTTTTTTTCCCTTAGTCTTCTGATTGAGGAAAGACATTGTTCAGCAAATTAAACAGGTAAACAAGATTTTAAGGAGAATATTTAAACTGCTTAATAGAACAAATTGTTTTTAACACCCTTAACCAGCTGTTAGAATCATTAATTTGCATACAAATAATGAATATGGTAATTGCAAATCTTACTCTTCCAGTCATTGAAATCGGTCTCCTTTGGGGCTTCTAAAAGACAGCTTGTTTTTATGCTGATTGTAGTTAATATATATACTTGGGTGCATCCATTTAAAATCTTTACAATTTATGTTTTTGCTAATTGAGGTAGGTCTTCCGCACTCATGTAGTTGAGTTTGTGAGATTCTTCTACATGTAAACATGTACAAACGGCAAAATAATTTAACCAGCCTATGAATTTTTCACTAATCTTTCCACATTTATTTAGTTTATCCTAGTTATGATGTCTTCTGTGGAAGTGAATATTAGGAGCCCAGAGAATTAGAATATTATTGCTTTGGGTCATAATTTCAATTATTGCTGATCTTCCTATACTCTCAGGGTGTAATTTATTTTAGGTATAACCAATTTCTTCTGGATCTCGAGCCTATGGGACTCGTTAATCTGCATGGATAATTTGCATTAATATGAATGGGAATACTGATTATTTCTGAATAGTTCATTACTTATGGATGTTAATCTGAGTATAATTGCTTCCTTGAAAATGCTAAACATAGTAGTTATTTTATTTTGTATGTGAGGCAGTTTGAACAAAATATAACAATTAAAATTAACCCAGGAATACTCAAGGGAAAACGGGCATAGCTTTTAAGAGGCACCTGCGGTAAGATGGCTATCTCAATTAAGCACTGAATTTGTAAATTCGAAGTGGTTAAAGAAATAAAAAGAAGTCATCTTGTATTATAGGGTCATATCATTGCCCATTTTAAAACCCTGATTTAGTGCTTTGAGTGAAAAACTCTACAAATGCTAATAATTTGTATTTTAAGAAACTTAACCTGGCCTGATTATTATAATTCAACTAAGAACACTACCAAGTAAGCATGATGACAGATTCAGAGCTGTGACTGAAATATGGATATTGAATAATTTAGATGAAACCAGTTTTTGGAAATAATTCAAAGCAATGATAAGATGTTACTCATTAATGCATAATACCTAATCATGTATTTATAATTCCAAAATATATATTTATATAATTATTAATAAATACAGGCTGATTTTAAGAGACGGGAGAATATAAAACATAAAAGCCCTGAAATTATTTCTAACTTCATTTATATTAAAATTTTCCTTCAAACGGACTTAAAATTCACTCAAGCCCCATGCAATTCTGTTAATGAGCTCTTCTGCCATGTTTTTTGGTCAGGATTAAAGAAGTTTCCACTGAGTTCCATTTTTCCCTTAAACCAATTAAGCATCTTTTATAGAGAGTGGACTAAACATAACTTCCTTTGAATCTTCATCAATTTGTAACTTAGAGTTCTACATTTTTTGCCACTTTCTTTACAGGTCTAAGTTGCCATTTTTTTTTTGAGTTTTTCTACAACCCAGTATATTTAGAAAATAAACTGACTTTCAGAGTTGTCTTAAGTATCAAGCAATTAGAGATATATTAGTAACAAGCCATGCTCTCTTAATTTATCCTTAAGTGCTTCCTCCTCCCTTTCTTTGTATACCTATTTACATATGTGCTTCACAATAACATACATGTTTATTGAAATTGAAAAGCTAACATTTCATAACCTGTGTGAATGTTGTATAATATTCATCTGTAAATAAACCTTGAAACTAAGCATAAGGATGGATTTATTATATAGATACCAATGTGAAGTATGTTGGGTGACACAGTGGACAATATCTTGACTTATAAATTTGTAAAAGGTGAATAGATATTGCTCAAACAACTGATTATTCTAGTGACCTTGTAAGAACATAGGTTATACCATTAAATGTCACCTAAATAAAAAATTAGACATTAAACTGCTGATGGTCTAATTTAAGAATGAGACTTGAAAAATCCACAGAAACTCAGAAGACTAAAGCATATACATTAAGCAAGCATTTAGCAAGTTGCATTTAGATCATAATTAAGTTTTCCAATAACTGCCCATAGATCCAAAGTCAGAATATTTAACAAATTTGAGGAGCTCTTCTGAATTATTAACAGAAAAAAATGATGTTACTAATAACATTGTGTCAGGGTAATCACCACATGTACACATATATGTATATGCAGTGTGAACATAAATGTACATAAACTTTAATGTGGTATTTAAACGTGTACTCCTGTCAGGATTAATGTGATAGACAAAGTATTTTCTTGCAACTAAAAATGAGGACAAAATGAAGAGAGGAAATATTAAATTCTCTCTGGCAAGCTGAGATTAATAATGGGGCATTAAGAACAGGAAGACATTTTCAAGAAAGCAGCATGAAGTCTAACTAACCTAGACTTTGATTGCTGATGACATATCCTTTGGAATCTTCTGTCCCCTAGCTCCACCTGCAAAATAGACCCCTACAACTACTTTCATCTCAGTGTTGTTCAAGTCAGCCAGAAAACTCTAGGATGCCTTTTGACACAATAGATTTTTTTCCTATTTCTTCCCTACAGGGGTCACAAATATGGCAAGCTATTATGAATCTTAAGGTGAAAACAGAATACCCATGCAGAGCGAGCATTTTTTACCCTAGGGGATTATTGATTTGTGCAGTGAGTTTGTCCTTGGTAAATCTCAATTTTCAATGGTGTGCAATTTTGTAAGTATATGCCAAACTCCCTAGGCCTTTCTTCAATTAATACATACTTTATTGGGAAGGTTTCTTTCTTCATGTGATTTTACTCTAGACACAATGAGATTTTGAAAAATAAATATACAAGAATTGATGGGTGAATGTCAAGGTCAAACTAGCTTTAGATTAGCCTTACAATTAGTTTTTATTAAAATTGGAAAACAAATTTTTATTGTGGATGATCACATAATACCATATAATACAAATGGTATCCAACTTAAGATCGTTCAATTTATGAGGATTTTTGGACTTTGCAATGGTGCTAGAAACCATGTTTTGACTACGTACACAGCCATTCTGTTTTTTACTTCACTAGTGTATTCAATAAATTACATGAGATATTCAATGCTTTATTAGAAAATAGGCTTTGTGTTAAATGATTTTTCACAACTGTCAGCTAATATAAGTGTTTTGAGCATGCTTAAGGTAGGTTAGCCTAAGTTATGATGTTTGGTAGTTTAGATGTATTAAATGCATTTTCAATATAGAATATTTTCAATATACAATGGGTTTATCAGAATGTAATCCCATCATAACTCAAGGAACATTTGCATGGAAATCTTGGGTTGAATATACATACATACACATATGTATATCTATTATGTATATCTGTATATGTATATGTATGTCTATTTGCTGTATGAAGCTGTCCTGTGCATTTTAGAATGTTTAGTGGCATCTCTGGACTCTACTAGATGCCAGTAGCACCTCAACCCCCAGTTGTAACAACGAAAAATGTTTCCAGAGGTGGCCAAATGTCCCCTGGGGAGCAAAATCACCCCTCAGGCTGAGAACCACTGCTGTGAAATATTCTGTGACCTCTTGCAACTCAAATAGAGAATTTTGGATTCTTGTAGCTAGAAGTCCTGTTCATCTGATTCAGGATTCCACATTGGGCAAGATTTTTAAAACAGAGCCTCAGTTTCCTTATTTGTAAAAAAGAAAGTAATCTTTAGTTGTTCTGGTGCAATATCCTGCACTTACCTTTTCTGATGCTGAAGTCCAGGAGGATGATATGGCATTTCATTCAGGACAACTGCATGTGTCTCTCACCAGCAAGGCTACCCACTTTTCCAGTCATCATTACCTCCTGGCATTTGTCCACTTTCAGCAGCTCAAACCTGGCTTTCTCTTTTTCTACCTCTATTTCTAAATCTACTGATTCTCTCAGTTAATGATCATGGATTGCCAATAGCTTAACATGTTGGTCGAGGTGATTCTAGCTGCTGTAATACATAAAACCTCACATCTCAGTGGTTTATTACAATAGAAGTTTATTTTTCACATACACAGTAGTTCATCCACATGCCTATTTCCAGTTGGGCATCTCATGTGATCCCTGGGGCCCAGGCTCGTTTCATTGTGTGGTTCCACTTTTCTCTTGGTCCTTGGAGTGCTTATGTTTAAAATGGTAAATGGGCAATTAGACCATGAGAGAGGAACACTCACATCTTCAACATCTCAGCCCCCAAACGGCATTAAGACCCATTCTCATTTCATTTTCCAGAACTCAGTCACTGACCACATCTAACTATAAGTCAAGTTGGGAAATAGAGTCTAGCGTGTAGCCATTTGAAGGAAGACATTGTTTTTGGTAATAGTCTCTGCCAGACTCAACTTCTTCCCATTCATCCAGTCATGTAGCTTTCTTCTGGCTCTACTTAGCTCTTGGCTGTACCTGGAAACCAGAGTGGGCTCCATCAAAGCTCTTTTTCTTGATAATCCAGATTTCTTTGCTCCAAGGAGTAGCTTCTGTACTTGTTCATCAACTTTTGTTGGTCTAAGCCTGAGTCCTCTCCAGGAGGTGCTTTCCCCTCACTGTCCCAAGCTGCAGAATTAAATAATAGCTGATGAAAGTGGTGGCTAGTGGATCATTTCATGCTCCCCAATGTTAGCGGGGCTCCTACTACTGCATGATTATGTATTCACTGCAGTTTGTGGCTGGCAATCCTTCTAATTCTCTGGCATCATATTTACAGTGCTTACTTCCAATCCTATTACATTCCTTCAGCCAGAATTCTCTTTGCCTTGCCACTCTTGACAGATAACTTCTCATGCTCCCTTACTTTTAAGCTCAAGCCCATCAATTCATGAGTGGATTATGAAAATTTGGTATATGTTTACAATGGAATATTACTCAATGTTAAAAAATGACTGTGAGTTAGCACAGTTTATATTATCCTGGATTGAGCTTGAGCCCACTATTCCAAGTGAGGTGTCACAAGATCGGAAGAATGGGCCCCACATGTACTCGCCATCAAATTGGTACTGACTGATTAACACTACGGTGCTCAAATGGTGGTGGTGTTCACTAGGGATTTGGGGGTGGGGGGGTAGACCCACATCTGAGGGATGTGGTGAG
>CAUYRT010074565.1:0-22660 GCA_963574885.1 Lepilemur ruficaudatus | reverse complement strand
ACAGTAACTTCCCAGGTGGTCATGAATATGCTGTTCTCCTGTTCTCACTGAAGAGCGTAGGTCAATCAGAGTGCCTCCTCCCAGCCCACAAGTAATCGTAGTATACAAAAATCAGATCAACATCCAAACTGGATCAATCTTTCCTGGGAATTTTGCAAACTTGAGAAATAACTCGTTTTTATTTTTAAATATCTCTTGTCAACACCAGTAAAATGTTATTAAATAGCTTGGAGCTGCCTCCAGTCATACTTCTAGCCTCTTAGTGACACTCGGCCAGACAGCAGCAGAGATGAAATTTATGGAGGAAAGGAGAGCATCTGGATAGCATTTGAGGTCCTGGATCCACTGTGTGAAGCCAGAATCACTCCTCTTGTCACCTGCAAATGTTTTGTTTAGGTTTAAGTTTGATTGAGTTTTTTTATCACTTGAAAGTAAAAGTTTCACACTAATACAATGCCTTTAACCTTCATTAAAAGGGTCTTAATATTTCTAGTTTAACCCTCACAAGTAGTTTAAGACTAAGAACACCTCTGGCAGAATTCAGCTAGTCTAGAAGAGAAAGAATTTACAACTTTTGTGAAATCTTATTACCATTAACTGTGTAAACTACAGTGGTAATGTCCTAAGGTAGGGTGAGCTTAAATTCAACATGTGTCCTTGCTGAAGAGTCAGATAAAGTAGCAGAATCTAGGTTCAATCCCTGAAGCAATTTACTGTCTAGGAGATCTTGGCCTTGTCATTTACATTTTCCCTTTGTAAAATGAGGATCCTAATGACCCCATAGGGTGATCATGAGGAGTAAATGACATAATGAATAAAACAGAGTTTAACAGGCTTTTTTCATCTGTTACATCTTTCAGCCCTTTTGTTGGCATTCAAACCTCTGTTCAGACTTTTTATTCTGCTGCAGAATATCTTTGTGGGAGCAGCGGATGGGGTGAAGCTGATTTTGACAGCAGACCATAGGAGCTTTAATAACACCTGGCTGCCTGTGTTATTGAGACCTTTTCACTCTCGTGTAAACCCTAAGCATCTGAAACAAAATAGTTGTCTCATTCTTCCACTGTCACCTATTCCTCAATACCTACTTACCATAGCACTATACAGCCATTTCCTATGCAAGGAGTCTTTGACACAGAGAGGGAACTGATGAAAATAGATTTTCCCTTAGCTGATCCTCCTCCCAGGAAACTTAACTCTTCATCACTTTAGTCCATTTTCTAGTTTTCTTTTGTTATTATTTGTTCCTAATATCAGGTCTCATTTCAGTTTTCCTTCTCTTTTCCATAGGTAGAATTCCTCAGTCCATAGAAGTTACACCCTCTCTCATTCTCTGGTCATTAACTAGTCTGGACTTTTATTACTAGTAGCTTCTACTCCAGGTGTGTGTTTCTCTTTGATGCTCTGGATCCACTAGGCTCTGACTCATATTAAACACTGAATAAATGGTCACTATAATTGTCACTATCATAATCGTGATGTTCACTATGTTTATAAGTGCTAAGATGCTAGATGAACTCATGATGCTAGCATCATTGAACTCAATGATGCTATCACCTCATTGGTAACTAGATCCTATTCTTTTTTACTAACCTGATTGGTCAGATGGGTATGTCTTTCTTCCTTCTCCATACCATGTGTGTCTTATCTGAAACAATTCACTCAATCAAGAAAGATTACCTTTCTTCATAGAAGAGGACTCTTCTTTGCACAAGAGTCTATGAGTTAAGACTTTCTCCTACTAGAACTTCCAAATAAGGTTTAATAGATTCACAGCTGTTATACCTATTTATACCTATAGTAATTAAACTTAAAATAATTCTGTGTTAGATCAGTAAACCTGAATGGAGACTGTAATGCACAGATGTTATAATGGTAATAAGCCTGTAAATAAATTCTCATATGTTTTACATGCTCGATAAGAAGGAATAAGTCAGTTATGATGTTTCTCCTTGGAAATATTTCTGAAGTTCAAGAATGGTTTTATTATTGCCTTTCGAAAGAAGTGGAACATTTGGATGAACAGACAATCAGTAAAATATCCTTGCCTTAGTGCTAATAAACTTCAAAGAAGAGTTTTCAGCTGCTTTGAAGGGTTTTTTTTTCTCACTGATAGTTTGTAAGTAATTCAAGTTCTAATTTCCACTGTTGGTATGGCCTAGCTATTGCTATAGCATGAAGGAGAGAAAATGAAACTGTTGATAGGAGTCATCTATCAGAATAACTAGATCCAAGTGTTCAAAGGAGAAGCAGAACAGACCAAGAAGAAGTGATTTTTCTGTCAATTATGCTGTGTTTTATCTGAAATAATTATGTACAAGGAAGAAGTGTGTTGGATGTTAGATTCTCTGCACTCCCAGACACTCATCATCCCTGCCTTCCTAAGCCTTTTTTTCAACTTCCCCCTAATGGTGAAAGGCAGGTATTGCATTTGTGAATTACCTGGGTCGTCACTGCCTGTCTAGTGAGCTGAGGAGTGTGTTAGCGGTGGTGTGAATTTAGAAAAAAATGATGCATGGTAACTATCACTTCGAGCAGTAGTATGTCAAAGTGAAAATAATGAAGAGATGGAGATGTAATATTGGAATCAGTTCTGGAGACAACTAAGATACCTCAGGTGGTGAGTTATTTTGGTGTTAAAGATTAGTTTCTGGACCAACTTATCACAATCTTTCTCAGCACATCATTATATTTCAATGAAATTGAGCAAACTTTATGTCAGGCAATTTAAAGAAGACTAGACCTATCTGTCATATAAAATCAGCAAATAAAGATGTGCTATCAATGTGCTGATTTCCTTTTGTCCAACCCCAGGCCCAGGGAAGATGCCTTTCAGTGTGGGTTTTATTTTCTCTGATGGGTCTAGCTTCTAGTGAATGTGATGTTCAAGACCTTGTGGACCTTTTCTTCTGTCCTGGTACCTGATGGATATAATGCAGCACCAGCAGCATTAACCTGTGAAGAGGACTCAGGCCTTTCACTGTGCTCCCCTCAGCAGCCGTTTGCCTCAGTAGGGCTAGTGCCTCACAGGTCCATCACCTCTCAATTCTGTTACATTGGAGTGAAGTTAGGAGGCTTATCTTTAATTGGCTTATTTACTCCTAACGTCTGTTCACAAAATATTTGTGGAAAGACTTAAAATTGGTTTATAGTATTTGCAGTTGTGGTCCTTGGTGCTCTGATGAGCATGCTGTGTTACAATAAACTATTAGCCAATATGAATAGTTTTATTTGCTTTAAATTATAGTGTATAAATACTTTTTTGAAGGCTTGCCCCTGTAGTTTGAAGCATCAACTAATTATGGTAGTCTTCTCTTAACCATGGTTTTGCTTTCTGCTGTTTCAGGTACCTGTGGTCAATTGTGGTCTGAAAATATTAAATGGAATATTCCAGAAATAAACAATTCATAAGTTTTAAATAGCATACCATTCTGAGTAGTGTGATGAAATCTTCTGCTGTCCCACTCTGTCCTGACTGGGATATGAATCAGCCTTTCATCCAGCATATCCATGTGGTGTATGTGCCCCGCCCATTAGTCACTTGGTAGCTACCTCAGTTATCAGACTGACTGTCGTGGTATTACAGTGCTTGTGTTCAAGTAACCCTTATTTTATTTAATAATGACTGCGAAGCACAAGAGTAGTGTGGCTGGCAATTCATATATGCAAGAGAGAAGCCATAAAATGGTCCCTTTAAGTGAAAAGGATACTTAATAAGGATAGAAAAAAGATGGTAGGGCTGTTAAGTTCTGTGATAAGAATGAATCTTCTATTCATGACATTGTGAACAAGAAAAAAGAAACTCATGCTAGTTTTGCTCTTGTATGTCAAACTGCAAAAGTGTGTGCCACACTGTGTGTGTAGGAGAAAACATAGTATGTAGAGAGTTTGGTACTATCTGCAGTTTCAGGCATTCACTGAGGGTCTTGGGACATATCCTTCATGGATAAAGGGGGATTACTGTATTGTCTAATGTCACTTAGTACAAAAGCATAAGCGAATGCACAAAGATTTCTTGGGTGTCCTGACTTTGGTTTCTGAGGAAGCTCACTGGCTGAAAGAGAGGATACTTTCCTCTTTAGTAGACAAAATGGTGACCTTAAGTGCAACCAGGTTAACTCTTGCTTCATGGGAGACTAAATAACACAACTTCAACAAGTTGTATTAATATTAGCTTCCTGTGGCTGGTATAACAAACTGCCACAAATTTGTGGTAATTTATTCACCCACGGTTCTGGAGGCTAGAAGTGTAAAATCAGTTTCACGGGGCCAAATCCCGGCTATGCTCCCTCTGGGGGCTCCAGGGCAGAGTTCATGCTTTGCCTCTTCCAGCTTCTTCTAGCTGCCAGCATTCCTTGGCTGCGTCCCACCACTGTACTCTCTGCCTCCAAAGTCATGTTGCCTTCTCCTCTTCTATCTGTACAGTAGAATCTTCTTTCTCCGCCTCACTCCTTGAGGACACATATGATTGTATTTAGGGCCCACCCAGATTATCCAAGATAATCTGTTCATCTCAAGATCCTCAAATTAATCATAGCAGTAAAGTATTTTTTTTTTTTTTTTTTGCTATGTAGAGTAATGGTCAAAGGTTACAGGGATTAGAATGCAGTTATTTTGGGGGATCCATTATTCAGCCTGCCACAAAAGTGCTACCAAGATGTTGAATAGATAAATAGCATTATCTAAATTACCACCCCAAACAGTGGTTTTTAGAAATTAGTGACATTCTTTACTAAGAACATAGAGAATATAAAGTGGCAAATTTGTGGGCAATTTGGTCTATGAACCAGAATGTTACAAAACAAAAAAATGAAACTTGCAGACTGTGTGTAGATTTAGGGTTGTATGGAATTGTGCATTCAAATTTTTATAAACTTATAAAATTTGTTACTATTGTGTGTTACTATTGTCTGTCTACAACTTTGAATATTTTCTAAAATCTAGAGCTTGTCTGCTAGATCAGTATTTTCCCTTCTGCAGATATTTATTTAAGATAAGTTTAAAATGGACTTTTTTCCCGTCATCAATATATAGATTGATTATATATTTGCATGTTCTAGAAGCTATGAAAAACACGGCAAAAATTTGTTTTTTTCCTCCATATTAAGGGAATTATCTTTCATCATCATAAAGGACTTTGATGATCTGGAAATGATCCCTTAGCTCCTATATTGATCCCAGGGTTTCCTTATCAGATAATCTGACCCAGGATCTGATACATAGTAGCACTCATTGGAGTTCTGTGTAAAACTACAATGTCCTCCCTGGTCCCACATGTTCTTTATTACATCTCTTCTTCATTACACATTCTCCAATTTTGAAGTCTTGTGTTATAGTTTGATCCTCGCAGTCCTGGATTATTCTCATCATTGTTTTGAGAGACTGATGACCGACTAATGGCTGGCTTCTTATTTTCTGTGTATGGAATTCCTGCCCAGTGACTGCTTCCCACCCTTTAACCTGCCCGTCTGAGATATCTTAAGTTATGATTATGCTTCCTTCTTATGTATGGCATAGTAAAAAATAATAATGTGAAGAAGCCCAAACACTATGGTTAGTAGCTTGAAATGTTTTGTTTTTCCTTAGCTGAATTATGCAAATTAATTGCCCAGGCTATAGTCTTCTAGGTTATTGGCATGCTGAATGTCGAATGTAAGAAACAGTGATTTTACTAACCTGTGTTTTAGAAAAGACTGACCCACAGACGTTGATTTATTCATTCAACAAACAAGAATATTTCTATTTTGCAGGACCTTTGCTAGCTTATAGGGGTGAAATCATAAAGAAAAATCGACTCGCTTTGTGTCTTCGTAGAGCTTACATGTAGCGTCAGATATTATTAAATAGTCACCAAAAATTGCATGTTACAATTATGTGATTAAAAACCTATCCCAGGAAAAGTTAGAGCTTGTAATTGGATACTCAGTGAGTTGGAGAGATGCTTTCAGGGAGAGTTTCCCTGAAAAAGGAATAGCTGTATGGGAATTTGAGGGACGAATGGGAATTAGCAGGATGGGGTGAGGTGAGAGCATTCCATGCAAAGGGCACATGTGCAAACATCCTGCGGTGAGAGGGAGCATGGCATGTTGAAGGAACTGACATAAGACCAGTGTGGCTGGAATAAGTAGTGTGCAGCTCGGTGAGATTGGAGGGGTAAGTAAGAATCAGATTATATTAGCATTTATAGGCCTTTTAAAAATTTGGTCTTGCCAGAGAGTAAACAATTGACTGCTTTAAGCAAAAGCGTGATGTGATTAGATTTATGTTTTATTTTAATTAAATATTTAATTAATTGGACTGTTAATTACTTTAAAGGATATTTCAATTGTAATGAAAGATTTGATAGACAGGTATCTCTAGTTATAACGTTTGCTTCTCACTCTGGTGTACATCATGTCCGCAGCTGTGGAACTGTTTTTAAAAAGGCTATTTTTGTTCTTGCTATTGTTTTCTAATTTCTCAGGGTTTTATTTATTTATTTTTAGATATACTTTTTAAAATTTTATTTCACTGTGGTAATAACACTTAACATCAGATCTACCCTCTTAACAAATTTTTAAGTGTATAATAATACATTGTTGTTGAGTATAGATATGATGTTGCACAGCAGATCTCTCCAGAGTTTATTCATCTTGTTTAACTAAAATTTTTTGCCAATTGATTAGTAACTCCCCATTTACCTGGCAAGGGAGACACCATGAATAGATTTAGGTTTTGAAGAGGACACACTACAATGTAGGGGTGATTTTGTAGGAAAACAGGAATGGATGTGGAAAACTAGTTAGGAGACTGCTGCAAACATAAAGATAAAAATTGACTCACTCACCGTATTCCTTGATTTTATTCTTTTTTGGCTTGTAGGATTGTGCCTGGATCCATTTGTATTTTTTTAAAGAATAATAAAAGATTCATGAAGGAATAAGTCCAGCTATGGCTTGGTGCAGGAGAAACCAGCTATACTAGGTATCTTCAGTATCTGTGTTGTTAGTCACTGATGCCCATGTTCAATTTGAAAGACTCAAAAGTTCTATAGCATCATCAAAATACAGAGACACAATGTTTTAAATATAACAAATCACTCATTGGTGCATTAAGGAAAGAAGTTACAGAAGTTATAAGGATATAGGGCAGATATCTCGTATCTCAATCCTTGTGGGCCAGTAAGTGATTAAACAAAATTAAAGGTCTGATTAAGACTGCAAAGGGTATAGAGATTCCTGAGGTTCTTGGTAATTAGGTGATAGAAATTTAATCCAAATTGGCAGGAAATTAGTCTTTGAAGGATAAGAAGATGATAACTAGGTCAGTTGACAATATGGTATGAATATTTTGTCTAGGCTTAAGAAGAGGTCATTCTAACTGTTTCATTAAGACGCAAATATTCTATTAAAATGAAGATATTTTAAGTTTGTTAGGCTTTAGGAAAAAAAGTCTAGGAATTACAAAAAGATATTTTACATTGCAGATGCTTGATGCCCATCCAGGAATTGAATTGGTAGCCACAAAACTATGAAATTAATATTTCTGTTGAAAATTCTCTTATATCTGCCCCCAAAGTATGTAAAAATATCCTAAGTTAAAATAAAGTTGAGGCTCTAAAGCTTTGAAAATGTTCTGTTGGCTTTGTGAGTTGGGCTCAACAGGGTCTGGGTTCCTCAGCCAAAAGTCCTGTTAGTGTGCCCTGCTTAATGAAGGGCAGAACTGAGGCAGCAAGAATCTGCCTTGATTCGCTTTTCCCATGAGAAGTAGTATTTTCTCATTTTTCTGATTTTCAGAGCTCAGATCCAGAGCCTGACAAGTTTACGTGGAGAAGTAGAATCTAGGTTGTGGAAGAAAAGATGGAAAGCACAACCTTAAGGGGAGGGGTAATCTGATGACACTTGGATTCTCATGGTCAAAAAGCCACTGTACCTTGGACCCAGTGCAAACCCCATGATTCACATGGGGTTGTGAAAAAGAAGGCAGTCTGGCAAATAACACCAAGGGTATTGTTTCTGGGGTTCAATGAACACAAAGACAATTCTTCGTCTTGCTAAAATGCATGTCTAAGGCCCACAAAATTATGGTGTATTAGGTAAATACATAGGCTTTAGTCCTACACACTTGGAGCAGAACTTGGCTGTACTAGTTACTAACCATGAGCCATGGTCAAGGTTCTTCTCCAAGTTTCCCATCTTTAAAATGGGAATAATAATGCTATTTACTTTATACAATTATTGGGAGGATGACATGACTTCATAAATACAAAGAACTTAGCATAGTGAATGGCACATAATAAACCCTAAATAATTGCAGCAACTGCTTTTATTAAGAAGTCTTTCAGATCTTTCATAATCTTTGTCCAGTTCTCATTACAGACAGAAATAAAATAATGAAAAATTTCCATAGATTATTATGTTAATTATATAAACATAATAAATATTTTACGAAAGGAATGTAGATTTTCAGAGGTAGTTATATAATTTTAGGAGAAAACACTATTTTAAAATTCACCATTAAAGCATTGTTATAAAATTCAGTAGAAAATTTGCCTGACCTACTAAAACATTTACAGCTTTCTCCCCGCTTTTTACAGCTATGGATGGAGAAGTGGTAATGGCATATTGTATGCTTTTTTTATATTCAGGAAGTTTATCCTTGGGAAAATATTAACTGTTTAAGCAAATTCTGCAGTTTGTGACTGGAGGGAATAAACCTAATGCATGTGTTGAATATCCTAGTGTTTTCCCAATTTGTTTAAATGGGATAAATCATGTGATTTTTTGAAAAATGCAATTTATATGAAAATGTAATTTCTAGACATTCAGCAGCCCATTCACTTGGTAAAAAACTTGTCATAAATAAAAAAAATGCAATCTTACATTCTCGTGACTATTTATCAAAAGTGAAATATTTTTCTGCAGGCATGATAGACAACTATTATACATTTGGGGTTTTTAAAGATTCATATTTTGTTTCAGAAACAAGCTATTATTTCTGATTGACTGCTTTGGGTTTTAAAACCAATATTGTCATTAGCAAAGAAATATACCAAGTTATGTAAGCATAAACAAAACCAGGCCAAATTTGAACAGCACCTCAGAGGAAGTTTCTCAAAAAGTCATTTAGGTAATTTAGGAGATAGTTTTTTCTCTGATATTTTGATGTGCTACATACATATACAAGAGTTTAATTGCCCTTGTACTTTATTTTAGTTTTTTCAGGCTGCTATAACAGAATTCCATAAACTGAGTGTCTTATAAACAATAGAAATTTATTTCTCACAGCTTTGGAGGCTAGGAATTCCAGTATCAAGGTGCAGATTCAGTGTTTTGTAAGGGCCCACTTTCTTGTTCATCAATGATGGCTTCTCCCTGTATTGTCACATAATGGAGGGGCAAAGCAGTTGTCTGGGGCCTATTATAAGGGCACTAATCCCATTCATGAGGGCTCCATCCTTATGATCTAATCCCCTACCAAAACCCCCATCTGCTAATACCATGACGTTGGTGGTTGGGTTTCAATATATGGATATTTGGGGGGACACAGACATTCAGACTATAGCACCTTGGGTGATCATTTGTTTAAGGAATAATAAAATTATCATAATCCCTTAATTTCTAAGTGCCTCACAATGCTTCCCTTGCAATCATCTGATTTATCTTTTCTTAGCTAATTAATCCTAGATAAACTCTTCTGCCTATTCCTACCTATTCTATTTGTAAGTATCTGCAGTTAGTTGTATTTTGCAAAAACATTATTAAAGGTATTTGGGAGTATGTCCCTCATCTATGATTCTTTTCTTTGAAAAAATCTTTCCCTTCTATGTTACTGAGCCCTTTCAGCTATTTTTTTATATCACGTGACCTCCATCCTTTGAACCCTGACCCTAGTTGCTTGGCCCAGAGCCAGACTGAAGCTCATTCAATAGCATTCTCTTTCCTATTACTTAGAGACTGAACTTCTGAGCCAATAGTCAGTTGCAGTTTCAATGGCCGAGTTTTTCATTTTGGTGGAACGCTCTTCCAACATCTCTTTAGAAAGGAGGAAACCTGGTTTTCAGAGAGAGAAAAACTAGAAAGATTATACAGTGAGAAGCAAATATAAATCCACGAAGTCCCCAAAAGTTAGAGAGTAATTTTGTTTCCTGACACCGCATTTGCTGATTCCAGACTCTCAGGAGACCCAACTCTCCATGAGTCCCATGAGCTATTCTTGAATCCTTAGAACAAATTTTTTCCTTTGTTTTTTTTAGCTAGCTTGTGTGTGAGTTTCTGCTCTTTGCAACCAGAGTGCCTCCACGAAAGAAGAAATTCAAGTCTATGGTCTTATATGGGGAAAAAAATGATAGGTGGTAGAATTTTTCCCTATGAAATTGTGCAAGTTGAAATGTATATACTCCTCAAAAGCATCTGAAACAGTGCATTTTGGTGAAAGGCATAAAGAACATATGTGAGTAATTTTTGGAATTACTGATCATTGAGAAAAAGTAAAATGTTATTCCATAGGCCAGGAAAACTTTGTCAACATATTTGAGGAAGAATGTAAAGAAATAATTTATGAAACATGAAAGAGAAAATTATACAGGGATTTCCAAGAGTAATTTTTACAATTAGGGATTTTTGCCTCTGATTTTAGACTCTATCTAACCCCTTCATGTAAAGTGTGAGTCCACTGTACATAGTCTCAGAATTTAATTCATCTTCCTAAAGTCACAGCAGATGTATGCCAGAACTAAGCTCAATTCCAAGACACATTTTATCAACTTTTTTGCTCTTCTGCCTCCTTAGGTGATCCTAAAACTTGGAATGTTGCCAGTCTTAATTCTTCCAGAAAGTACAATTTTCAATTAGTGACACATGCAAAGAAAGGACATAAATAAAGGAAGATTCTGATGTTCCTTATAAACATCCCTTGCTCCTTTTGGGTATTCTTCTGCTACCCATCCATCTCTGCCCCTTCTCAGGTCTAGGCCCACGAGAGAGTAAAACACTTGGAAATACCATTATTTAGGGTCATGTAACTGCCAACCACCCATCTTTACTGTCCCTTTTCTTATGGTTCTGTAGAACTAGAAGTCATTTTGAGATATTAGAAAGCAGGGTGCTAACACTGAGAATCTTCCAAAGAAAAGAAGTTTCTGGTGTAAGGTATTTGTTTCTTTTTATACTATACAAGCTAATGGCCTTAAGTATTGTTGTGTGTAAATGATTACATTTGTCAGCTATCATAACTTAAAATTGGGCTCTGAAGACCTAATAGTTTTTATTACTTTAAATAAATCTGATAACATCAGGGGATTCCAGTATAATTTTTTTTTAAGTATATTTAGGTGGCTGTCTATACTTGGCAATCACAGATAAGCACAGCTTAGGGATCTTTTTATATGAATTGATCCATGCTAAAATGAGCAATATATCTCTTATTGCAGTATGTTTTGAATATAAGCAACAATGGACAAATTTATGATGAGCCAGTTACCTGAACTAGATAGCAAAATAAAATATTAAATATTAGCCCCTCTTTCGGGATGAATGTAAGTATAAACACTATAGCTACTATAATGACTAAAAACATCTCTGGTAGAATTACTGTAATTTTCTTCACTTAGAGAAATTCCATACCACATGATTTGGGGGTCATACTTGTAGTGCTAGAGAGATCAGTTTAGTTATTATTGCTTCCATGAGTCTAGAAGGAAAAAGGAACAACATTAGGAATAATTGATAGTGAAGGGATGAGAGAGATAAAAAGAGATGGACTGGGAAGAATTTAATGACTCTTTGAGGCTTTACATCTGTCACAGTTTTTGTGCTACATTAAAGTTTCATTATTTTCACATTTTGTGTTTTCATATTTTTCCATCCCCTTCTTTTTGCTAAATTTACCAAGTAATACAATGTAGATAATGGAGAGCTATTTCTGAAAATGTCATCGAATCTGGTACTGGAAATGAATAAATTGTTTCACTGATGCATTTCCTTCAAAATACATTTTCAATTAGCAGAAGAGGATTTGTGTACAAAACATGTTCTTTATGAAATTACATAAAAAATAAACCATTGAATGAAAAAAATGAAAACCTAAAATCATGAATATTTGTATCTTTGTCTTGTTGTTCAATTTCATTGGGTCAAATGATTTTGTCACCCTGCTTTCACAAACTTTATTTTCTTGTAATATTTGGAATTTACCTAGAAATGTACTCTGCCTCAGCTTCTTCACTTTTCCTTTGCCACAGGATGCATTTTAATTATGCTTTCTTTTATTTCACCAATGAGTTAAAGATATTTTATGCATGAATACCTGAGGACATTGATTGAATGATTTCTATAACCATGGATTTGCTTAATTAGAGTAAATCTTTATGAGTTAAGAAAGAACAATGATTCTATTCTGTTTCCATGACTGAATTGTCATGTAACCTCTTCTAAGAGCTTGTAGTTGTGGTGCCTTAGTTGACTTGAGTAGAAGTGGAAAGATTTTAATAGCTTGCCCTAAGCATGTTTGTTCCATGGACGAGTGGATGGGCACTATAACTCAAGATGCTGCTACTTTGAACAAGCACTCAACTGCCAACTGCTAGATCAGTACTGTAGAAAGACCAGGAGGGAAGGGAGCTATATCTCCATTCACCATTTATTTTTTCACTCCATGTCTTGCCATGTACATAACCCTGCTTACCTTTAGGAATCATGTAGGACTGAGTATCTTTAGGTGCGTATAGTGTGTCTTACATATTTTCATTCTCTCCTCCTGTCTAGCATAGGGAATACTAATAAAATGCTTGTTAAATGTGTTTATGAATACCACATGTGTTATATTCAACTGATTACTGGTCTACATGCAAAAAATATCTAAACTAGCACCAACCACCCAGTGTACGTGTTGTTTCTAGTTAAAAATGTAAGAATTCCTCAGATTTCAGTTCCATTTGTATTACTGAACTAGATCAACATCTCTTCTTTTCTTATCCCTATGTTGTGGGGCAAGAGATGGAGAGTCAGTCTCATGGAGTTAAATGATGGAAAAGCCATGATGCTTTGGTTGAAAATTGAACTTGTCCTCATCGGGAAATATTGTTGAATTAACATCATCATTTTTTAGCCTATTGTGCACTCTTTTGGGATGGCTTTTCCTTTAGAGATCATTTGCTCATTCTTTGGATTCCAAAATGTTTTATAATAAGTGATATTGACTGTTAGCATCCAGTTTGCCTCCCTTGAATAAAACTAAGTTTTATATGTTGCATCTATGATTATAGGTGAGCAAGTTGAAAAACAATTAAGAATAGGAATGCTTTCATGCTATCTTTAGAGTCTCATGTTACATCATGTGAGAAAGAGTGTTATGTAATGTCAACACAGTTTGTTATATTCATATACTGTAGCTTATTTTTATTTCTTTCAGTAAACATTTATTATAACATTTCTTTGTGCTACTTCAGTTTTGTGCAAGAAGATAAAACCATGGCTTGAGCTGCCAGAGTTACAATGTGCCCTGTGGCTTACCACCTTCATATACAATGGTCACAATCCTGTGTACCTGTGCTTAAACTTTCTAAGCAGCTGCTGTAAAATTGAAAGAGGTATAGGCTTGGAGTTGGAAAACTGAGTTGAAATCCAGGTTCTGGTTCTTGGTAGCTGCATGGTTTTGGTTAAATTCATTTTCTTTCTTGAGCCTCAATATTCTCTTATGTCAAAAACAGATGAACATGTTTGTTTTAGGTTTGTATGAGATAATGCATAAAAAGCATTTGTAAATTCTAGGGAGGTTCACAAATTTAAGATATTAGAATTATTACAAAGTGTGTAGGTAGTTATTAGTATGGAGCAAATGAAAAGCACTTTCAATGAAAATGCTATGCCACCAGAGACATTGCCAGAATATCTTACCCAGGGCTCCTTTGAAAACTGGATTCCGGCTGGACTTAGGTCCTTGATTGACAGTAGCATGCTTGGAGCACTACATAACCCTGCTTCAGTGTTCTCACTGTGTTTTCACACAGCTTGCTCATTGTTAATTAAACTGAGCCAAGAGTGTCAGCATTTATTAGGCTGGACTCTGGACAAGCATGGAACTGTGAAAGCTAAAAAGAATTTAAAATTTGTGAAAGGTTATTTAAAATATATAGGCTTTGAGGTTTACATACCTTGCCTTCTTGTGTATTACAGTTTAAAATAGGCATCTTACCCAAACAAAGAAAATGCAAAAGAAATGTCCAGCTTTGCTAATGCTGATGGGCATGTGGGTCTTTCAGTGCCATCGAAGCATTTAGATTTTTATCCACAAGAGGTCTGCGGTCTTCACTCAGCTGGAACAAGTGGAAAAGGATTTCATAGATAACAATATTACAGCCAGAATGTCTAGAGCCATTTTCATCTGCATGATGTGTTTTACTTTCTTCACCTTTTAAATAGAAAAAAAAAAAAAGAGCCTCATTCCTTTCCTTTTTCTAATTGAGTAGTATAACTCACATCTTGAAGAGCTATTGACAGAGTCCCATTTCTTTGATATATTAGCTAGAAAGAGCTCTTGATGATGAGAGAACCATTTATACATACTTTCAAAGGTAGGAGTTAATGGTAGTGAAAATAAAAGGAGAATTACATTTATTCCTTACTATGACTTCCAGTTAAAAGATTTTTACCGTTGTCTGAAAGAAACTTTCCTCATTCACCTGCCTGGTGATTATTGATGAATATTGACTTATGTCTTTGCCACACCAGCATTAATGTGTCCTGATTTTTCTTTGTCTTTCTTCTTTGAGTCATTAAAATCAGATATAGAAGGATTTTCTCCCACACTTCTTTAAAAGAGACCACAGTCCATTTGAAGGAGTCTACATAGACATTAATCATACTTTGGTGCTTCTCTAATAACCAAAAGTAAAAAGAGGACAATTTCTTTGGAATTAGAGAAAAATGTGCTCATATTTACCAATATTTATTAAAAAAACAAATATTTCTCAGGCAGATTGACTAGTCAGTGATGCACAAACATATTCTGGTATGTCTGAAGTTTTGAACAGGGGCTCCTGTAGGACATGAAAGCAGTACTATCAGTGACACATTTTTACAATTCATATGAATTATCATGCTTATTTTCAGAAGTTTTGTTGAGTATATAAAGAAGTTTTATTGACTATATGAAGGACTTTTCAAAAAATAATAGATTGCAGTTTATTATAAGTCAAAAATTATAATGAATGAATTATGCATATTGAATTACATTAAAAATAATCTCCTTTAGGCTAGATGTGGTGGCTCATGGCTGGAATCCCAGCACTTTGGGAGGCCAAGGCGAGAGGACTGCTTGAGGCCATGAGTTTTTGACCAGCGTGGGCAAATGTAGCAAGACTACATCTCTACAAAAAATAAAAAATATTAGTTGGACATGGTGGTGTGCACCTGTAGTGCCAGATACTTAGGAAGTTGAGGCAGGAGGATCACCTGAACCCAAGTGTTTGAGGCTGCAGTGAGCTGTGATTGCGCCACTGCACTCCAACCTAGGTGAGACTGAGACCCTGTCTTCCAAAACTGTAAAAAAACAACATCCGCCCCAACCTCCTTTAAACCATAGAAATAAGTAATACATAATTGTTTTACACATTTCTACTTGATTTTATTATAAGTCAATTTGAGACCATTCTCTTACATTTAGTTTCTTGCCTCATATAGGTCAGACAGGAGATCAGTGCTTGTCAATATTTTTAATTTTCAAAGCGGTTAAAATTTGGTTTCCCATTTTAACAATTTTTAGCTACTAGGCCTATTTATAACAACTAAGGAGAGAAATGAAATGGATCTTATGAAGAGACATTTATTAATGGGCAAGTAGATAGGGATTAGAAAAGTCTGTCTGAATCACAAGGCAGGAATGGCATTTAGTATCCAAGTCTGCTTCCAGACAAAATTAGCAAAGGCTGCAGTGAAGTTAAAGCCTGCTGGTTGCAAAATTGGAAATTGGTTTCCTGGGGCTCTCTGTAAACTCTTCATTACTTTACTCAATCATGGTTCATTAGCAAGTTAACAGACAGAAGACCAGTGGAGGTTGGGATATATGTGGAGCCAATCCTTCCATCTCCTTGAGCATCACTTAAAACTTGAATGTCACAGGAGCTTAGGCCTTGCATCAAACTGCATTTTCATATAATGCTGTACATGGTCAGCTGCAGATCATATCCACTTAACCTCTAAATATCGTCAGGTGTTTTTGTTCTATCATGAATTTACAGAGCAGCAAAGGTTTTAATTCAAAGCAACTCTGATGGAACAAATAAAAAATCTCAGAAGGCATCTGAAAAAGAAACAACTTGAAGAAACTCAGTTAAGAGACTCAACTAAAGTAGATTTAATGGTTCTCATTAACTTAGATCTAATTCACTGGAGGGGAAAAAAATCCATAGGGACATTAGAGCATTTAAATGTGCTGCTGAAAATGGTTGGACAAACTGTAGCCTTGGCACATGTAATAGTTTTGCTCACCCTAAGCAAATGGCTTTGACTCTTAGACCAAAACAATTCATTTTATGTAGTTCATATTTCAGGAAAGTATTTCTGTAGTCTTATGACTTGTAAAAACTACTCATTAGGAAATGTACGTAGCTCCCAAAGATCCCTAGAAGTTATGGCATATTTCTATTTTGGTCTAATAGGTATTTGTATTACTCAGAGGATCTGTTTATAGTTGTCGTCTAGACTATCCGTTACTCATATCGTACGTGTGTTTCATATTCTGAGAGTGTTTCATATTCAGGGAGTAGGCCTAACTATCAGTAGAAGTAAAATGGGATGGCTGTTTAGTATAAGAAGGACTGAGTTTGACAGAAAGAAAAAAATAAAAACACCTAAGGGTGGATTATACATTATTTTTAAAAGGTCAATGTAGTAGCACTTAGTCTCCAACAATAAGTGTCAAAACGAAAATGGTATTTTATTTAACACTTATATAGGAGGAAAAAACATGACAATGATTTATCCTGGCTTTTCTTTGAGATCAGGATTTTTCATTTTTTTTCTCACTTTTGTTTTAGCAGTTTGTTTCTTACATTTATTTAACAATTTCTAGGTCAGCCTTCACTACATCATTTTATTATTTGTTTTCATGTAAAATTAGAGGATTTTATAAAATAGAGCCTGCATGCTGGCAGGTAAGGACATAGATGTCTGATCATTGCACTTCAGTGTTGCCCAATAGATCCAAATGTGTTGATTGGAATAAGAGAGTAACCACAATTTTTAAAACCCCTGTTGAGGTTTGATTCTTAATAGGCAGTTGACCAATATGTTTATTTATGTTCAGGCTACAAAATTTTGTTGTCATTCTTTCTTGACATTTTAATGAACGATGCATAGGTCCCCTTGTAGAAATTTATCCTATAGAAAAATCCTGTGGTAAGGTAAAAATTGTTGTAGCTTCTACCTCCAAAAAATTAGGCAAATTTTCTAGTTTAAATTACAAACAACAGATCTGGCCAAGAAGGAGCCCGTGTTTGAAAATATTTGGGAGCCTGGGATGGTCTGTGTGCCAATTTGCGCTGTCAGGCTTCTTCTAGTTTATGCTGAGGGACTCATGGGTACTCTACAATACCAGCCTCAAATTAACCCAAATTTTAGGGTAATGACTCAGATTCAGGAGGAAGAGAGGTTTGAACTGGCTCCGAGACCCGCATAATTGCCTGTGTTTGATATATTTTGTTACGCCTTAACTCTAGGAAAGATGCCACATCATGCATTGGGTTTCTGTATTTTTCTTTTTTTGCATCCGTATTAGTGCTTAACTCATTGTTCTCAACTGTCCTCTGTTTTTTTTCACACTCTCCCCAAGGGAATTCAGCCACACTATAATATGACTTGAAAATATTCTCAGATGGCAAAATAAACAAGAAACTATTTAAAATATCCCTTCCATAAACCAGGCTGACTTCTTTTACATTTATGCCTTTGGCATTAATGTTTCAGATTATAAACTCTTAGCTAGTAAGGGTAATACAAACTCTGATTAACTTTTGTCCAATACCATGTGATTAAACCTTAATACATATTGACTGTTTTTACCCATTAACATAATCTTGTTTACCCAAATGCATTATTTTCCTTCTCATTTCCTTAATTTATATTATATAATGTATACTTTAAAGAGTCAATAGGAAACATTTTTTTGCACCTTCTTTTCAGAGAGTTTTATTTTTATAACTATTCCCCCCCTGCCATTCTTAGGCAGAGACAAATATTTTCTCCATTAGCAAAGACATTACTCCGTCTTCAGCAGGAGTCTCTTTCAGGTTGCCTTTTGGTTACTAACTACTTTGTTTACAAGCATCCAAAGAAACATTATTTTTCTCTTGTGTAGAAATGCACAGCCCTTACTTTACAACCAAATGCCCGAGGGAGCTGATGAGTGTGGATGTCATTGCTCTCAAGTCTCTTGACATAATGAATTTGTCAATGTATACATCTCCTGTTTGTGGGGCTGTGCCGCACTTTGATGGATTCTGACCTAATTTCTTCAGTAACACTTAACCTGCAGAGAAATATTTTTGTCTTGTTCCCTGAGAACAGCTACCTAATGAATCAATTAATCACCTTCCAAATCAAAGGCAAAAATTTCAATTAACAAGGCTGAAGAAATGGAAATTGTAAGTGCTATACCCTGAGTAGGAAAGTGAGTGAAGTATAGAACTAGTCAAACCCATTGAATAGGCATTAGACAATAATAATCAGCTTCAAAGAGAAGACTCAGTTGGCATTCTGAGCAGAATACTATGACTAATTCTTACACAGCATTTCTAGGGTGGGATGCGGAATAGTTTGAGAAATTCTACATAGGTAGCATCCTTTCTTTGTTTTAAGAGAGCCTACATCTCAAGATGCATAGGATCATAAACACTGAGTTTTCTCATAATTTCTGAATATTCTGAGTCCCATAAGTGCTTTTTCTCATCATTAGTAGATGGGCATCTGTTAATTGTTTCAGCCTTTTAAGGACGAGGGAGGGGGGAGTACTCTCCACAGAAGTTTCAAAACAGCCCTTTGTGCCTAGAGTTCTCTCAGACTCAATTAGGACAACTGCAGGCTAAAGGCAGAAACAGAATAGAGGGAGACAAAGGCCTGGTGAGGAAGGTGTCTTGAGAAAGTAGTAGATAGGAGAAGGTGAGAGTGGCTCAGGTAAAAGGTTGGGTTTAGACAGAAGAGTAAAACTAAGAATCTTGGACTATGAACTTATACTAGGGTGAGGCAGGGGTAAGATTATAAAAAGTCCACTGGACTAGGACTTAGAAAGGACTAAGTTCTGGGCTTGTTTCTGCCACAAATGATTTGTGTGACTTTTGGGCATATTATTTAACTTTACTGGCTTTCAGTTTCATTGTCTGTAAAATAAATGGAAACACCGAATAATTTCTAAGTTCCATCACAGTTTTAAAATCTATGATTTTATGGTATGTCTCATTCTGAGCCATCATACTGTTAAAAGGAATGAGGCTGCTTAACGAACATTAGAATTAAGTTGAAAATGAACACACTAGATCAATCCTTTTGACACTGATGGTTAGTTAGCAATTTAACAACTGTAGTTAGCAAATGAATTCATGAGAAAGATAAAGAGAACATTCACCAAAACACTCTATTAAGAAACACTTTCTATTTTATGTGCTGACAGTAACAACAGATTAGAAAAGTTACTTAAAGTAAGTTGTGTATTTAAAAAAATTATTTAACAGAGGAATGCACTGATTTTAGATTTTGTTTGAGTACTATTATTAAAAAGCCATACTCGCACATAAATAAAAATGTTTAGAACAAAAGCACTAGAAACTTTACACTTTCCTTTCTTTTTGCAAAGGAAGTAATTTGAAAATCATATTGAAATTTTATTGAAAGTGAATATGGTACATGTTTTTAACCCCTCTGCAAGCAAACGTTGGAATGCAGACTCTATCTAGCCCCAACCCCCTAGGTATTTTAACAAAAAGTGAATTTAGAGAAAAACAGGTATTATTTAGAGGAAAAATTGAAAGCCAACTTGTACTGTGCTGAATTGGGGTAGCAGAAACAGCTGCACAACAGCTTAATCCTTGTGACAAGCCCAGAACTCTACAATAACGGCTGGCACTGTCTGATGAAATTGCCAAGGAGCCAGATGCCACAGCTGGGAACATTATCCTTGTATTTCAGATCAAACTGATACAGCAAATGGCACTCCATTCTTAACTCTTTGGTATCCATTTGAGCTTTCCACAAAGAATTGAGATCTTCTATTACAAAGGGTAAGTTGCAAAGCATAATGAGGAGGGGTGAATAAAAAGAATAATACTTTCATTAGAAAAAAGAAAATGAAGAGGAGACAGTAAATATTGCTCAAAGAAGGAAAAATAGAAAATAAGGAGAAGTTTTTAAGTGATAAACTCTAGACAGATAGAGGAGTTGTGACAGCGTCAGGTTGATAGATGCCCTAAAAATTACAGACTACTTGTCTTTCCTCTAAAGTAGGTAATAGCATTTTTGCCAGAGACAATGGGAAAAAGAACAGGGAGAACATTTGAACTGAAAAAGATGAAGAAGAATTCTTCTCATAATATTTTATATAATCCATAAATGTTAACATGTAGAATGTGCATGACTCTGTTAACAACTGGATGGATCTCAAGGAGTCTATAGTATAGAATAGTGTAGTCTACAAATATAGCATAGACTATGTACAGTATATAATAAATATTGCATAGTTTATGTACAATGTGTAAGACCCTGTATGAAGCATTGGATGGTGTTAGTCTATAGTTTAGTATAAATTATATTATAATTATTGTATAGTGTATATGGTAGGTGGAATAATCAGTGCCCCCATGCCTGCAAGATATCTAAACTCGGATTCCCAGAATTTGTGAATATGTTATCTTACATTGTAAAAGGGACTTTGCTTATGTGAGTAAGGGTATGGAATTTGAGAGGTTATCCTGGATTGTTTGGGTGGGCCCAATCTATTTATATCAACCCTTAAAAGCAGATAATCTCTCTGCCTGGGTCAAGCAATGAAATAAAAGGAGGAGAGTTCAAAACATGAGACAGATTCAGCTCCTCATAGCTGGCTTTGAAGTTAGAGGAAGGGGACCACGAGTCAAGGAATGTGAATGTTCTCTAGTAGCTGAGAATGGGTCTCAGCTGACAGCCAGCAAGAAAACAGGATTAGTCCTACAACCGTAAGAAATTAAATTCTGTCAACAACTAAATGAGCAAGGAAATAGGTTCTCCTCTAGAACCTCTAGAAAGGAACACAGCCTTGATAATACCTTGATTTTTTTTCCTCGTGAGATCGTGTCATACTTCTGACCTGTAGAACTACAAGATAATAAATTTGTCTTATTTTAAGCTGCTAAATTTGTTATAATTTGTTGCAGCAGAAGTAGAAAATGAATATAGTCTATAAGTTATTGAATGCATAGTAAATTGAAAACACAAGGGAAAATAGCATTATAAATTGTGATCTGTTGAAATGACTACATCCCTAATATCTACTGAATTAGTAGATAAAAAGAAGGCAACTGATTTGAGATCACGTTGGACTGAGAATATTTTATGGAAGACTGATTTGATAGATTTGTAGGGATATGAAAGATTTGTTGAGAAGGAGTTAAAGCATATGAAGATTATGTGTGGGGGAATGACAGAAGAAAACTTTTATTTGTCGGAAAAATATGAGATGTTTTGTGGAGGAAATGGGTGAGAATGTAAGTTTTACATATAGGAATTGTAAAACAATAAGGTAAAGTGGATTTGGGACAGATTGTGTAAAGTGTTTGGAATTCCTTATAATACCAAAAAGAAAACTTTTATTTTTGAAGATATGCATGCAAATGTTTCAGGGTCTCACAAAATATAGAATTATGTACTTTAACTATACAACAGTGGCTTAGCATTGTTATGAAATAGATGTGAAATGGCCTAATTTTTGGTGGTATTAAATTATCATTAAGGTATCACTAAACTATGCATTCTTCCCTTAAGCCTTTCTTCTACTCCACCTTTGCACCTGTCATGTCACTACCTGGATTTCTGTCTCCTCCCATGCTTATGGGAACTCCTTTGAAATGTAATCTGTTCTGTGAGGCCTTTCTGCTTTTTTCTGAGCAGATCTAGCCTCTCTCAACTTTGTGCTTCCAATGTATGTTATATTATATATACCCGTATTATAGCATCCATTCTTGCCACATTTCAATTATTTGTGTATATGTCCATCTCCTTAATGCAACTCATCTCTCTTTTCCTTAGAGTTCAACAAAAGGAACATAGTAGCTATTATTATTTAAGCAATTATTAGAAAGATACTTTATACATATAATTTCATATAATCCTTACAACTCTATGAAACAGAGTTTTAAAAGTTTTCATTTTTTTAAAATCAAAGTAATAATGTATATTGTAAAAATCTTTTGAGTCCAAAATAATAGAAGTTATATGAAATGGAACAGTCCCCCAACCTGCATCCCCACCCTACAGTTCTATGCCAAGAAGGCACTTTTTAAAACTACTTCTGCTTTAATGTCCTTATGTGGTTACCTCCACAGAGCTAAGCAATATGTGCTTTTAATGCCATGTCTTGATTAGTCACCTTCCTAATTTTAAATCATTTGCTTACACTTCTATTTTCTATTCCAGTGTGTGTAGCTAACATCTCCATATCC